>JARYHS010001236.1:0-34000 GCA_031002005.1 Vandiemenella viatica | reverse complement strand
CCGTCATAAAATTGGTCTTCCCTAGGTCATTGTGTCCCTCTACAACTTAAAGTGTCAGCCACAATAATTAACCATTGATAAATGAGAGTTTCGTTTTCGCTGGAATAGTTGACCATTCATAACTGAAAATACATCAAGGATCAGAACTAGTGGGGGGAGGTAAGATTTAAACTAGGGGGGGGGGGGAGGGCAAGTCGTAATTTAGGAAGTGGGGTAGGGGACTCAAACATGATGATTTCTTACAATATGAAACTGAAACCTATTGAGGAAACTATTTTTATTATTGATTAATATAATAATCCAACCACTTAATATAAGTACCTACTATGTAATTAGCTAATATCGTAACCCAATTATAGTTTTTTATGTAAAAATTAAACGACTCTGATTCTCAGAAATTTTTCACTGGCATTGTTTGTCAATATTTCACGAAATTTCGATGAACACTCATCAGGCATAATCCAGTCAATCTCTCCTCTCGCATAGTGCTCCTGAGCCAGTTCTTCACTCGTCGAAGCGTACTGAAGGCAACTTGATTTTACTTCGGGGGGGGGGGGGGGCAGCCACTCGCTAATACACCCATGTACGCCATTGGCCATTTGCGGTTTACAGTTGACCATTGACTCTTGATAATAATTGACTATTGGACATTCCCCCTTGATAATTGACCATTCGAAATTGAGCACCGGCAACAGAACATTGGTTGTCGAACACTGATCCCTCATAACTGAATTACTTTATGTACTAAAACTCTATATAAACGAAATGATACAAATGTTATAATCAAACCGAGAGTGGTGGGTGAGCGGTTAACGTTCTGGCCGCGATTCTGGAGGACGGCTGTTCGAATGCCCCTCCGGGCATATCCAGATTTGGGTTTTCCGTTGTTGCCCCAAATCACTCCAGGTGAATGTTGGGATGGTTCCTTCAAAAGGCCATGGGTGAATTCCTTCCCGTTGCTTGTCCTCAGTCTCATCCCGCCTCTAATGTCGACGAGGCTTCAAGCAATAAGTAAGAAAAAAAAAAAAAAAAAAAAAGATATAGCAACTTTTGTAAGTATTTTTCTGTGATGCCGTAGGTGAATCTCTTTGTAGAAACAAGCCATCATGTGACTTGCCGTGATATCTTTCCTCCAACACTTTTTTTATTCTGTTGGACATACCTCTCAGGTTGTCGGGAAACATCCAGGTACGGAGAAAGTATGTTTTCTTTTACTAAATTTTGCACCGAAAATCCAAAGCTATCTGCCGACTTTGCAGTTTCTTCATAATTTTGGTCTCTATGCTTATCAAGGGAACTGTTTATTACCGATACTAAATTTCTCAAAGTTTCTACTGTAGCCACGACTTTTATGAAATTCACACCTTTCATTAACGTTCGAATTTGAGGGCCGCCGAAAAATCTTCCCTTTAGCTTTTCTACACATAGCTTCTGAAATGTTTGGCAAATAAACTCAAAGCGTCCGCCATTATTGTCCAATGTTTGGACCAACTTACAACCTTCTCCCCGGAAACTACAACGCTATGCAAGTTTCTCTGTAACTATTTACCAACACTTTACGCAATTCAAAATTATGCAGCTTTTATCTTTCTGGATAAGAAACATTCTTTGCTATCTTTTAGACATAAGTGGCTTTTAAGTCTGGCTGTATGGTTAAAATTCACAATATCATCAATCTCTGCTTCATTTTGCTTCCTTTACCTGAAATAAAATGTACACGCTACCATGCTTTATTTCTCGTTTCTTTTAATTCAAGAGTAATTCTAAACTACGTTTTATAGGTCGTATTTTGAGAAGTTGTAATGCTCATTCAAAGGAAATAGCGTACAAAACACTAGTGCGTCCGCATTTGGAATACTGTTGTGGAATTTGGGATCCGTATCTCAAGGGATTGATTGACACGTTAGAGAAAGTACAGAGGAGAGCCGCTCGATTCGTGACCGCTAGTTAAAGTCCTTACGTAAGTGTCACATAGCTGATAAGCGGGTTGGGCTGGGATTGTTTGGCGGACAGACGACGTCGTTTTCGTTTGAATTTGTTGGAGAATATGCGAAAATCTTTCATTTACGAGTGCAACGAAATACTTCTTCCACCAACCTATTTAGGTCGCAATGAAAGGAGGGATAAGATTCGAGAAATAAGATGCCGTACCGATTCATCTATGTATTCCTTCTTTCCTCGTTCTGTTCGGGATTGGAATGCATAGAATTAGGATTGGTGCTTAGCATCCTCTGCTACCCACAGTATTTGTGATTTGCAGAGTATAGATGTAGATGTAGTACCGTCAGTAGCTTACCACGTTTAACACATTTTAATTCCGCAACTTCTCATATATTACAAATTACTCAACACAAGTTTGACATATACGTAACTTTCATACGATAATCTTTCGATTTAAGATTAAACTATTTAAAAAACCTTTAGCAACTTATTTCTAGCTGCTTCCGTATCATCTTTTAATTTTATTCATACTTCTCCTTCTCCATTAATAATTAATCAGTACCTCGGCTGACTGATTTTCGCTCGGCATCTTTCAATTTCTGTTCAGTATACAAGATTTCATCAAGCTCCTTAGAGAAGTGTATGAGAAATTAATTTTACCTATATACAAGAGTTACTTTTATAATAGTGTTAAGAGTAGGTAAATTAGATATACAGACGGTATATATGTAGACAGTAAGTATTATAAAAGCCTAACTTAATCCACAACCCGTAGGTTGGTTGGATCCTCCCGAAGGAGGCATGCTAAGCCAATGTGTCAGTGACAGGACGGCCAGTTTCTTTCCTCTGGGACCTACAGTTTAATGCTGAATCATAACCACGGAACGTCCTAGCGTAGCTCATATGATCAAATAAACTCTTAAAAAAATTGGCCCTCGTTGGGATTTGAACCCTGGACAGGAGCAAGAATTTTTAGAGCAAGCGCCTAAACCACTTTACTTCCCACTAATCACTTTTCGAGACCGCTCCATATTTGTTATACATTCAATATATTTCATACCTACTTACATACGACCTAGAGTCGGTTATCCACATCATTAGCTTTACTGGTAGCTCAAAATTCTACGAGATGGCGTTACAGCCGTTACCGAGATACAAAATATAAGAATTGCTCTATTTTTGTAAATTCTAATTTTTTTTTTCGGGGAAGATACCTATTTAAGTAAACTTGAAAAGCAGAAGGTTATCGACATATGAAATTTCAACCAAATCATTGCAGCTGTTTCCGAGATACCAAAAAGAATTCGTCCACAGTTCCTTGTCCTAACCAAAGAGAAACTTACTATCATCATTAGGCTTACTGGTACCTGAAACTTCTACAAGATGGCATTAGATCCGTTTAAAAAATACAGAATACAAGAATTGCTCGTTTTTTTCTATATATAATATCGCGTTTTTGCAGGAAGTCACCTATTTATATAAACTTGAAAAGCAAAATGTTATCAAATTATGAACTTTTATCCAAATTTTTAGAGCCGTTTCCGAGATACCAAATATATACAGGGTGTTACAAAAATGTACTGCCAAACTTTCAGGAAACATTCCTCACACACAAACAAAGAAAATATGTTATGTGGACATGTGTCCGGAAACGCTTACTTTCCATGTTAGAGCTCATTTTATTACTTCTCTTCAAATCACATTAAACATGGAATGGAAACACACAGCAACAGAACGTACCAGCGTGACTTCAAACACTTTGTTACAGGAAATGTTCAAAATGTCCTCCGTTAGCGAGGATACATGCATCCACCCTCCGTCGCATGGAATCCCTGATGCGCTGATGCAGCCCTGGAGAATGGCGTATTGTATCACAACCGTCCACAATACGAGCACGAAGAGTTTCTACATTTGGTACCGGGGTTGCGTAGACAAGGGCTTTCAAATGCTCCCATAAATGGAAGTCAAGAGGGTTGAGTTCAGGAGAGCGTGGGGGCCATACTAACGAAACTAAAATGAGTTCTAACATGGAAAGTAAGCGTTTCCGGACACATGTCCACATAACATATTTTCTTTGTTTGTGTGTGAGGAATGTTTCCTGAAATTTTGGCCATACCTTTTTTTAACACCCTGTATATATATATATATATATATATATATATATATCTAGATAGAATATACTTTAATATATAATATCCACACATTGTAATATGCATAATAAAACACATTTCTATAGTTACATAATTTTATAGAGTTACTCATGACCCTGTTTCATCATGCTTAGAGCTTGATTTGGAGCGGCCGAAGAATGATTTTTTTTTGCATCTACTCATTTGCTATGTTAGCTCTAGTCACGGTTAAAAAATCTCTCAAAGGTCACAATATCGATTCCAGTGACTTTGTATTGCTCTACTGTCCAAAAGGCAAATAAACCAAGGGTGTTTTGCACATTCAAGTAAGAAATTAACCATTTTTAAATCAACGGACACTGACAATTAATGTTCGTAGTAATTAATTTTTTGCAGAGCTTATTTCATATCCTGATATTGTTCTCTGAGTCTGGTATGATGGACAAAATGGGATGGAAGCGTATCAGTTTCCGCTGTGCAATAAAACACGATTTAAACTTCTTTCGGAGCTATCATTAAACAGCTGCCAATCAGATGGTGTATATCCAGATGCATTCATGTCTAAAAATAACTCTGTGGCATTGTTACAAGCTTTTCATCGTTTTTGTACTAAAGTACAGTAAAATCTCTCTATCCCTTGCTCTAAATACTGTAATCGTTACGTCTGGTTATAATAAGTGTACTAATTCGCCAAATAAATAATTTTTAAGAGAATTTTAATGAATCAGTGGAGTTAAATGTTAAATATTATCATTGTGTGTAAATATCTATCTATCTATATATATAAAAGAAAGTCGTGTTAGTTACACTATTTATAACTCAAGAACGGTTGAACCGATTTCGCTGAAAATTGGTACGGAGGTAGCTTAGAACCAGGAGACGGACATTTGATACTTTTTATCCCGTTCGACCGCGTTCCCGTGTGACGTGAAGAGAATACAAGTCACTATAAAACGTGGTATAACAAAAACGTATCTGACTTGGAATAACAAAACGCAAATGACAGATAAACGTAATTTTGTCTATGGTTAAGTATGGTTGAAAAATTTGATAATTATAAATTTTACTGTCTGGCGATTTCCGCCAAACACTGCCAGTAATTCCAAGATCAACGGCTGCCGACGAAATAAACGCTTGCCTCAAATCATCGAATCTATGGCGCTATGTGAAGAAACTTCAGCTCACAACACACATGAGAGTTGCATTGCTTAATGATACATCTGCTGAAGATTTCTCTGAACAATTGCTGACTATCGGTAATGGTAGAGTACCTGTCGACAAATCGAGCGGATTGATTTCATTTCCTCACAATTTCTGTAACTGTGTCTCATCGATAGACGAACTTATCAACCAAGTATTCCCAAACATCATTACTAACTACAAAAATAATGAATGGTTGAGTGAGCAAGCAATTTTAGCGGCTAAGTATAAAGATGTAGATGACCTAAACCACATAATTCAGAATGAGATCATTGGAACAATGCATTCATTGAAATCTATTGACTGTGTAACAAATGAAGATGAAGCCACCAAATATCCAATTAAATTTTTAAACTCCTTGGATGTGCCTGTCTTAACATCGCACAATTTACGCCTAAAGGTTGGCTCCGTAGTAATCATGCTTCGAAACATAAACCAACCAAAACTGTGCAACGGTACGCGTTTGGTGGTAAGTAAATTGATGAACAATGTGATTTTCGCGACGATACTCAAAGGAAAATTCGAAGGTGAGCAAGTTCTCATTCCGAGGATCCCAACCGATATGCCGTTTGAGTTTAAAAAACTTCAATTTCCGATCCGCCTTGCATTCACCATGACCATTAACAAATCACAAGATCAATCCTTGAAAGTTTGTGGTTTGAACTGTAGTATCCATGTTTTTCCCATGGTCAATTATATGTGGCATGTTCACGGGTCGGAAGACCATCTGCGTTGTTTTGTTCTTGCGCCTTATAATAAAACAAAAAATGTCGTGTATCACAAGGTACTTAACTGAAGAGTGCAACCTATGCACCAAAATACATGAACAATAAAGAATCATAAAAATACTTAATTTTTTTATTTGTATTTCCTAATAAAAAATTGAACTTAATAAAATAAAAAATCTGCTTATTTATTGCCTCTAAGGCGGAACAGAGTTCTCCGGGTCAGCTGGTACGTTAATATATAAGAACTGGGACCAATCTGGTAGTGTCGCAGTACAAGGACGTGTTGCGGAACAAATCTGCTAATTGCAACTGTATAGTAATTTGGCCTATATGAAATGACAACACTATTGTTAAGTTTATAGTTCGGACGGCATTTATTATTACTCTACTATTCACTAAAAGTGGGTGGCGGAGGGAACATTGCACCTAATCTAATGTCTAACCGTCCGAACATAGGAAGGGATATATGGGATACGGCAGGAGGCGCCCAGGGGCAATTTTGAGGAACCATCCTGACGTCCACTGGAGCGATCTGGGAAAACTACGAAAAACCTAGATCAGTATGGCCGGAGCGGTTTATCAAGACCTACTATTGTATTCGAAGTTTTCCTCGATCAACAAATCCTTCCTTTTCAATTTCCTGATCGCTCGTGGAAAAATTAGTATAGAAATTAATCCGTTCCGGCCCTTATCTCATTTCCTCGGTCATTCCTACATATGAATGTTGCTGCTAGTAATATGTGCCTGCTGTCATCCTGAAATAGGTATGTCATGTATTTTTCAGTTAGCTTCTGTCGAGAGCAACGCCTTCGGCGTTCCAGGTCTTCCCAGCCCCAACTCCTTCAACATCGCACTTACGCTTTCCCTCCAACTATATATACCTGTCACGAATCGGGCGGCTCTTCTTTGGTCCTTCTCAAATGCCTCCATTAACCCCTTTTGATGAGGGCATCATACAGATCAACAATATTCTGAGTGAGGACGCAACAGAGCATTGTACGCAATCGATTTAAATTCCACTGTTTTCACTTACGACCTAGATATAGGAGGAGATGATTTGCTTTTCCAATTACCTTCTCAATATGATCATTCCACAACAAATTATTACGGATGGTTATTCCTAGGTATTTAGCGGAATCTAAGGACAGTGTCAATAATTTACGAGGGTTGGAACTTAAATAGTGGCAACACTGCTGTGGAGTCACTATGCAATGAAATCTACTATTTTCGCTGAAAGCACACGTTGTTGACATATTTACCTTAACTCCGAGCAACTGGACTCGCCCGTCCCAAGTCCCCGCGTGCGCACAATCGAGGGAAACGTAGTCACTTGTGAGCGAGCGGTCTAACGTAACGATGTTACTATGTTTACGAAACAGGATCAACGGAGTTGGATCAAGATTGAATGTGCAAGGGGTCGTACAGCGCGACAGTGTCATCAAGGTCTTCAAGAGGCGTGTGGGGAATCGGCATTGCCGTACATAACAGTATATATACCTGTCACGCATCGGGCGGCTCTTCTTTGCCCTTCTCCAATGCCTCCATTAACCCATTTTGATGAGAGCATCATATAGATCAACAATATTCTGAGTGAGGACGCAACAGAGCTTTGTACGCAATCGATTTAAATTCCACTGTTTTCATTTACGACCTAGATATCGGAGGAGATGATTTGGTTTTCCAATTACCATCTCAATATGATCATTCCACAACAAATTATTACGGATGGTTATACCTAGGCATTTAGCGGAATCTAATGACAGTGTCATTAATTGTATTTTCAGAGTTATTTATTCACACACCACCTTTACTGACACACTAGTTAATTTATTTTACCGTGCAGGATATGGATACTAGAGTATCTTTTCGAATGTTACAAGTTCTTAATACACGTCGGCTTAGCCGACACCACGCCGCTACAGACACACCAAACTTGTTTCTACACAACCTCCAAAACTTGCTGGAAAAAAACGTCAGAAACATCTGGACACTATGCTGAAAAGTTCCTTACACCCCGCACATCATTCATTTTATTCGTAAATTTTATATGCTAAATCATAGAAATCGGCAGAGAAACAAAGGTCCACATTGTGAATGGCAGAGGGTGCATTGCACCTTATTTGACTACGTGCATAACAATTGCGACCAGCTTTACGGAAGAACGAATTCGTATAAGCATCCGCACGACACCTAATTTCTCTAGTCTTGTCGCTCCTGCAATTGCGACCCAAATAGCTTGGTGGCAGAAGTATTTCGTCGCTCCCGTAAATGAAAGGTGTTGTTCGCATGTTTACTTATAAATTCAATCGGAACCTTCGTCTGTCTGCCGAACGATCCCAGCCCAATGTATGTATCAATTCCGCGAAGTTTTCACACTACAGTTGGTCACAAAACTTTGGTCGGACCGTTGCTTGAATATGGTAGCATAGTAGGCGACTCACAGTTTCTGTATCCAATACAGGAGATGGAGGGGGTGCAAAGATCGGCTGCTAGATATGTTTCTGGAAATTACTGCAGAACACAATCAGTAACAGATATGATATGGAATCGGATGGGATTCATTGGATCACAGGAGGAGGGTGAAGAGATTCACGGCAATGTTCAAGGCGTATATTTTTCTGATCAGATGTGGAAAGATATCGGTGTAAGAATTAGAGAATTAGGAGAAATGCATGGAAGGAAAATGATGACCATGACCACTACCTGGCACTAGATTTCAGACGCAAGAGTGTGGTAGGATTTTCTTTCGTAGGTAAAGGGGTCAGGGACTGAATTAAATTGCCAAGAGAAATTATGAAAAATTTACCAAAAACTGTGAAAGAATTTAGAACTGAAATTTGTAGAGGGGAAATTAGACGGGTACAGGAAAGGAGAAATATGGGTTTCTATTGAAAGTGCCACCGGAGCTTGTGCTACATCGCAGTTAAATTAAATTTGTAAGACATGTTATCAGCGGACTGGTAGCCCAGTGGTTAATGCGCTTGCTTTCAAGAAAATTGCTGCTCCAGTCACGGGTTCGCATCCCGGCAGGTGCAGGAATTGTGTTTGATCATATGAGCTATGCCAGGAGGCTCCGTGGTTCGGATTCCACGTTAAACTGTAGGTCCCAGAGGAAAGGAACTGGCCGTCCTACCTCTGACACAATGGCTTAGAATGCCTCCTTTGGGAGGATCCAAACAACCTTCGGGTTGTGGATTAAGTTACGGTTACATGTAATAGCTGTTGTTCGTTATAGTTCAGTGTTAGTATTGAAACGAAGTATAAATGAACATTGGTTTTCTTACATATATGTTTTTCTGTTTCACATTTGTTTAATGTCGTGTTGTTTTATTTTGGAAAGTTTAATTATTCTCCCATTTATTAAAATGAATTTAATCACCACGAAACTGCACTGTCATAATTTTCACAGCACTTCTTACTGGTTCTGTTTGTATCTGTATGCCGAAACTCTTTGGAAGTGCTGGATAACAGAATGTGTTTCACTATTCGCTCGAATGTGTGTTTTGTTTACTTTCAGGTGCCATTGGTATAGTTGGTCTTCGTGGGAGTTTGAAATGTTTAATTGTTTTGCGTATATTAATTTTTATTTAATGTTGCGTATAGTGTGTGTTGTTACAAAAACTTTTCATTTTGTTGCTGTATACGTTTTCAGAGAAAATAACACTGTATTTTTGGTTTCAGAAACTTTCGCCAGTTGGGAAGAATGGTGGACGTACGATGGGATCTCAGGTCAGTACAACAACTTGAAATGTAATTAAAAGTTACATTTCGAAATATCTCATCGTTTGGTAGCCCACGCTGAAATGAATTATCTTCCTACTTCCAGATATTTTAATACTAGTGATTTATTAACCATTATGGGGTTGATGAAAATAATGTTATATTCATTTACATTCATTATTGGTTAAACACACCCATCGCAAGGTGTCAGTTGAATTAATGAAACAGTGAAGAAGTTGTCTTATGCAATGATGGAATTAATTTGTTATTTAAATAGATCATTAATTATGTTCTGCAACCAAGTTTCTCTTTGTCTTTTATACATTCTGGAACATTTCTTCTTAACTGTTTTTCGTCGTATTACCGTCTTCAGAGATTGGTATCAAATTTGTTAGATCTTTAAATGAGGACATTGCAAAGTACATAAAGAATGCGGAAGCGATGGTACAAAAGTTGGAGAGGACTGCTAGGTTTTTCTGTGAAAATTACCGCAGAGCACAATCAGCAACTAAGATAATAAAGGAGCTGAAATTGGATTCACTGGAAGACAGGAGGAGGGTGAAGAGAGTCGTGGAAGTGTACAAGACGTATAATGGTGGTGATTCATCGAAAAATATTGGTGTAAGAATTAGAAGTAATTCGTGGAAGGAAAAAGATGACCAAAACCGCAAGCTAGTATTCGATTTTCATGCGTACAGGTGTGGACTAACAATTTCCGAAGGAAGTGATGAATCTTTATATATAAAGATGAATGTATGTTTGTTTGTTTGTTCTTTATACAAATCCACAGTTTTCATCCGATCTCGATGAAACTTTGCACACTTATCCTTTGAAACAAGGATTAAAATACTGTCTACAATTGGTTGAAAAATTATCTGTATAAATAACACATGCTGCCTCATAACTTCGAAATACGGCGATAGACAGCTACAAGCTCAGTGGTTAAAGCGCTTGCTTACGGACGTCGTGGTCTCTGGTTCAAATCTCCGTGGAGGCTAAGATTTCTTTTAAAAAATTTCTTCGTAAGAGTCAGGCCTGGGCCGTAGGTTATTCGGATTGAATCTTAAACTGTAGATATTAGAAAGTTAGGGGAGCAATGCGAGGAAAATCGTAGGTAGTCTTGCAATGTTGCAGGTATACACTTTTTTACGTTATAATGATCCCTCAGGTGTTGTTCGCAGTCAGTGTGTGAGTGTGAACCACAGTAATATTATTATAAATACGGAAGTAAGTCTCTGTCTTTTTGTTACGTTTTGACGACTAAATGGCTATATCGTTGTGTTGCAATTTTATAAGGAAATCTGTATGAAGGGCACAGGATATTTTTTCCAGTATGATTAACAGTTGTAGTCACGAAATTTTGAGACCTTATCGAATGGTGACAGAAATATGTTGGAAATTGATTCTCTTCAAGAGACAGGTTGGACGGTACAATGATATAGTGATAACTTTCCTGTCATATTATTCCTACTCGGTATTGTTTGGGACCAATCCTTCGTTAGCAACTTTCTATATTTAATTCTGGCAAAAAATTCTTAATCCACGCGTACGAAGTCGCGTGTACGGGCTAGTAATTTAATAAAAATGCTCAAAGAATTTAAAATTAAAATTCGTGGAGGGTAAAATTAGGCGGGTACAACAAATAGTAAAATGGTTATGTAGTGAAATGGCCACCAGAGCACTCGCGCATCGCAGTTATTAGGGGCTGGTTTAGTGTTTCAGTCTAAAAGTTCTGGCGACTATCACTATCTCTATCACTAAGAAATCAGTAGTGAAGTGTTCAGAGTATAGTTTCCTAACTTGCTTAAGAGTCTAGAAGAGAGTCGTCTCCTTGTACTGGATAATGCAAGTTATCACTCAAAAACTCAAAGAAAAAAACCAGGCGCTATCACTTTCATTTGGAAATTTATACGACGTGTTTCGAGAATTATCTTCCACTGGGAAACACATCTAAAAACTTGATTTAAATCTCGAAATATTTTGCACAAATTTTAAAACTAAACGTAATGACTGGAAGCATTAAATTTTATTCATTGTTATCATATAAATAATTTTTATCTTAATTAACATATGAAATTGAGGTTGGTAAACACGAAATTGTAAATATCTTGGCATTACATTTGATAACAAGCTTAAGTGGGCAGGACACATTGGACAGGTACTGGAAAAAGGTTTAAAAATTCTGTACTTGTTGGAGAAAGTGACGAGGTGATGTATGAGAGAGGTAAAGGAATTGGATTACAAAACTTTGGTCAGACCATTGCTTGAATATGGTAGTCTGGTATCGGACCCACATTTTTGCGTATCAAATACAGGAATTGAAGAGGGTGCAAAAAACGGCTGCTAGATTTGTTTCTGGAAATTACCGTAGAATGCAATCAGTTACAGATATGATAAAAACGCTGGAATGGGATTCATTGCAAGACAGGAGGAGGGTGAAGAGGGTAATAGTAGTATACAAGTCCTATATTGGTGATGAGGCATGGAAAAATATTGGTGAAAGAATTAAAAATAATGGATGGAAGGGAAAAAATGACCATGACCACAAGCTGGCGCTCGATTTCAGGTAGAAAGGTGAAGGAAGATTCTCTTTTTTTGCGTAAGGGTATCAGGAATTGGAATAAGTTACCAAGAGAAATGATGAATAATTTAACAAAAACGTTGGTGGAACTTAAAGTTAAATTTTGCAGAGGGCTAATGTAGGTGGGTGCAGGGAAGGGGGAAGATGGGTGGTAGGGAAATTGCCACCGGAGCGAGTGCTCCATTACAATTTAATTAAATATTATTATTATTATTATTATTATTATTATTATTATTATTATAATTTCTACGATCCACGATACACTAATTTCGCTAACGACAAATGATCAAAATGCTCGCTTTTACTAAAGAAAACATCACATCAAATGCAACATATCGTATTACATACGTTGTGAGGATGATTGCGCATGCGCGGCAGCTGTTTCACCTTCGCCTGTAGCGGCTGGGACAGCGGATTGGGGATAGATCTGAGCGACCTTGACCCGCCTCTGCTAACTGAACACAGTATAAAATTAAATTTACCTTATAATGAGTGGAATGGCTGGCAGACTTGCTGTTCTACTAAGTAACCTACATAATAACTTACTTTTAAGTAATATAAATAACAACGAGAATGGTTGCTCGCCAAACAGCGGCTTAAGAAACACTATGGACCATTCCAGACGCGCTCAAGACACTTTTACAATGCGTAACTGGGGAACTAAACAAGCTCGGTACTACAGCAAGCTAATAATTTGGGTTATTCGTTTCTCTAATGTTTCGACGTGTTTTAAAAGTGGAAGTGAAATTTCTTTTGGCGCGGTAAGGAGAAATTTGTGTGCTTTACGCGTTGGAGTTGCGCGTCAAGTGCGCACGCTTATTTAGCGTTATGCGCAAGCGTACTTGAAGATATAAGTGTATTTCATAGGTAAATCTTTTAAATTGCTTTAATACACACTGAAAATCACGTGATGGCTTCAGGCAGTATATTTACATCCCGAGGAGTAGCCATTATTGACCTTGATACATGCACTATCCCGTGAAGAAGGAAGTAAAAACTAGAATAGCAATAGCAAAGGAAGCTTTCAATAGAAAGAAAAATTTACTTTGCGGAAGGCTGGATAAAAACCTGAGGAAAAAACTAACTAAATCTTTTGTATGGAGTGTAGGACTATATGGGGCAGAAACATGGACGATACGAAAAGAAGATCTAAAGAGGTTGTCCCAGGATTACTTGTAAGAGATGCAACTGTTTTTTATTTTTTTTTAAAAAAAAAAAAATAAAAAAAAAAAAAAAAGTTGTTGCCGTTTCCCACTTCTCGATTTCCATTGCACTCCCAAACTTTTTTTGGCCATCTCATGTCTTTCATTGTTAGTGGTGATATGAGTTCTAACAAGAAGGTGAAAACTAGAATCGCAATGACAAGGGAAGCATTCAGTAAAAAGAAAAATCTATTGTGCGGAATGCTGAACAAGAGGAAAAAACTAGCTAAATGTTTTGTATGGAGTGTACGAATATATGGGGCGAAAACACGGATGCTACGCAAAGAAGATATAAAGAGGTTGTAAAGTTACGAAATATGGATATGGAGGAATGGAGAAATAAGTTGGAAAGACAAAGTAAGGAATGATGAAGCGCTGGAACGAGTAGATGAGGAAAGGTCGATTATAAAAACAATAAGGAACAGAAAAAGGAACTGAATCGGGCATGTGTTGAGGGATGAGTGCCTGCTGAAAACTGCTCTGGAGGGGATTGTAAACGGAGGGAAAAGAAGAGGTCGGAGAAGGAAGAAAATGTGAATGCGTAATATGTAGAGATTAAGAGAATGGCGGAACAAAGAGAGGCTTGGAAGGCTGTCACAGTACGTGGATCTGCTGAATAGCAGAGAAACCTTAATGATGACGACATCAAACATGATAGGTTCCTCTTTTAAATGACATAATTGGCCCAAGAAGAATCACTTTCAACTTATATTCTTATCAAAGACATCGGACTTCATTTTTTTTTTTTTTTTTTTTTTGTAACAGTTTAACGTCCCTTTTTAACAACGTGGTCTTTAGAGACGGGAAAGGATGGGGGCAAGGAATGGGAAGGAATTCGGCCATGGCCTTTTGAAGGAAGCATCCCGGCATTCGCCTGGAGTGATTTGGGGAAACCATGGAAAACCCAAATCTGGATGCCCGGACGGGGATTCGAACCGCCGTCCTCCCGAATGCGAGACCAGAACGCTATCCGTTACACCACCACGCTCGGTCCAGACTTCATGCAAAGATACTACGTACAAATGTAAACAACTGCTACAGCGATTGTAACTTGCAACACCTTCAAAACCTAAACTCAACTAACTAAATCGTCTATGCCAGTCGCTTATATAGACGTCAGATTGCAGAATAATTCAAAGACTTCCAACTGACGTTTCTCGACTTCCGACAATACTTAAACAATTAAAACCAGATTAGAACAATCATAATTAATGCATAATCATTCACAATCATTATGAAACGCACAGAAATTAAAATTAAAGATATTTACACACAAAATTATCTATATAAATCAGTTCAAACCGTCGCAAATTGTCCCCTAAACAACATAGCTAACATTGATACAAGGATTACAAACTCTTAATCAATATTTCATGCATAGTACTGACCAGGAACATATAAAATAGCATTTACATAAACAATGTCCATTTACACAAATTCACTATTGATGGCGAGAAAAATATTCAATACCAAATTTTCCAAACTCATAGGTTGCTACAAATAATTTCTTAAAATACAATTTCATTCAAGGCAGCGTCTAAGAACCGTTATAATATAGTTATTACTTTGTTAAACACTTTTTTTCTCAACCAATTTATACTACAGGTATTTATAAAAAATCTAGTTGATTTAAAATACTGAAATATTAATATTTCGCTGTAACTATTTAAAAAAAAAAAAAAAAAAAAAAAAAAAAAAACCTTAATAGATAATCAACGATCAGAATTTCTGCTTCACACAAATCACTCAGCATTCGACTAGGGTTCAATTAATTTCAGTCGTATGACGCTGAATCCAGAGACATTCGCAGTGATAAATCAAAGGAAACGTTTAGTTTCATCTTTTGAAAAAAGTTTCAAACGCTGTTCAGAACGCGTTTATAATCTAGCTATAGTGATTCATTCATATTTCAAAGTTTCTCCGAGTAAAATTCAGAATTCACCAATCGGAATGTATTATAAGCATTCTAATGAAATCGTATGTTCTGCGCAGTTTTCCCTGTTCGAGTTGACGGTGCCATCTTTGATTTGAATTCCTTCCTGCTATTGTAGCACTTTTAGAACAAGTAATACTCGCTAAATAATCAATAAATTTATAGAATTATCATTTATAAACTAACCGCTCTGATATATGGATAACAAATACGCATAATAAAAGAAATCATTAAATATGGTACAAAAGCTATGTTAATACACTATACATACGTCTAAAGCAGTAATCGGACTTCTTTATGTAGAAGGCTGTCAATACTAAGACTGCGAGAAACATCCTACGAATCTGCACGTTGTGGATCATATTCTTGATTTGGTGATAATATTAATAAATAAATAACTCCAAAGCTTTTATCGACCTCCCGAACACTTTTCAGTTTTAATCAATGTTTCATGAATTGTACTGTCCTTGAAGATATTAAATAGTATATACATAGTTTCTTTCCATAAAACACATTTACACAAATTCCCAATAAACTGCAAGAGAACTATACAAGCCATATTTACTCAACTCCCAGCCTGCTACGAATAACTCTTAAAATACAATTTCATTAAAGATCTCTGTCTGAGGACCATTATAACCAGTATTTTTAATTCCTTTTCTTAAAAGTTTCTTGTTGTTTATTTAATTTAATTCTATGTAGACTAGCTTCGATAACGTCAAAAATGACGGTTTGAATGCAATAATCTGGCAGTTCATTTTTTTGCAGTAGGTTAATTATACGGAATTGTTATTAAATAATTCTAATGCCCTTGATTTTTAAATGTTCTTCGTGTTTCGTTTGCATTTAACATGGCAATACATTAGTAACTTCTACTGAATTAATGACGACGGAAGTATAGAACCTGTGGAATTAAAAAAAAATAAAAAAAAATGGAATCCCAAAAACAATTGCTATTCATGTAACATAAGTTTTATTCCTGGTCCAGGCACAATTCAGCACGTTAAATATGGAACTACTTTCACCTGCATTAATTAATACCTTTAGTAACATGGTGCTTATGTAAGCAGTTTAAATGGTTTGTAAAACTGATTTCAGGGTGTATTATGCTGTAACAAAATGTGTCAGTTGCGATTCTGGTCAACTAAACCACAACCTCCACTAATATTACATTCGAAAATCATAGCTTCTATTACCCTCATATGAATAACGACGGGCATCACCTATGATGGTAGAAGGAATGTATTCTGGAAAAGCTTGTAAGGAAAAACGAATAACGATCTCGTCTACTGGTGATCGCGATTCAGCCAAAATAACATTCAGTAATGACGTCATAATACTGCTGTAGTCAATCGCTCGACATTATTTTCAAGTGGTAATTCCGTTGTAATACAGCCTGTTCCATTATTTTCATGGAGAGATTAGGTTGTAATACAGCCTGGACCAGCATAACACGGTTACTTCGGAAAGTATTTCTAGAGGAGTCTTGTGTTTGACCAAGGCAGTGTTTTTTTTTTGTTTTTGTTTTTTGCGTATTATCACGTGTTTTGAATAGTTCCACTTTTTAGGATGAAACATTATGACAGGTTGACCTGATTTGACCAAATATAAACTTCACCTGAGTTTCAGGGTGAATAAAATCTCTTGAGGTTGAAGAATTTATTAGATACACAGATAAAAAACAAAAGGTTAAATACGATTATAGGGTGGGGTTAGAATTTCTTGTTGAAAGCTTGAAGTGTAAATATCTTGGCTTACCTTTTGATAGAAAAAAGTCAACTGGGTAATGCACATTGGGCAGCTGGTAGGGAAATGTTACACAATCCTTCATTTACTGGAGAGGGTGATCAGAGGTTGTACCAGAGAAGTTATGGAATTTGGTTACAAAACTTTGGTCAGATCATTGGTTGAATATGGTGGTGTAGTTTGGGACCCACATTTTGGTTATCAAGTACACAAGTTGGAAGGTGTGCAAAGAAGAGCAGCTAGATTTGTTTGTGAAAACTATCGCAGGACCCAGTCAGTAAGTGATATGATAAACGAGCTGGATTGGGAGTCATTGGAGGAAAGGAGGAGGGTGAAGAGACTGCTTGGAATGTACAGGGCATATTTTGGTGATGGAGCTTGGAGCGATATTGGTCAAAAATTAGGAATAGTGCATGGAAGGGGAAAGGCGACCATGACCACAAGCTAGCGCTCCATTTCATACATAAGACGGTGGGAAAGTTTTCTTTTATTGCTAAGGGTGTCAGGGATTGGAACAAATTACCAAGTGTAGTAATGAATAAAAAAAATAATTTAACATTCCAATTGTTATATATATATATATATATATATATATATATATATATATATATATGTGTGTGTGTGTGTGTGTGTGTAAAGTGGTAAATGATTGACTGGAGTAATCGTCACCGGAGTGTTAGCTCTGTCGCAATTAAATTAATAATAACTCAGAAGCACTAATAGAGGTAGGTATTAAACGCGAACAGGGACAAAGGGCAATCGTATAATTGCTTAAATACAAACTTGACTTGTATTTGGCCCTTAAAGTTCACTCTGAAAAATTTTAAAACTTCCTGTTTTGTTTGAAAGCATAAACGTTGTATTTTTTTCCCCCCTATAATAGTAAACAGTTGAGCAACTCCGAAGAAATGAACTTCCAGAATAGTTGATTCGGTAACTTACTTGGTTTGAATGCCACTTAAAACAACCTAATAACTCACTTACAGCAAACATGACCAAAGACCATTAACGAAAGTGGTCAGTAAAATACCTGAAAACAAATAAACCCTAATGCATAAACTTTCGCCAAGCAACAACATTAGTGAAAGTTTTAATTAAATTGAAATTTATCTTAGCCGGAATTACAATTGGCATTCGCGGCTACAGCAGAGGTCATGAGTAATCTAATTTTTTTAAAGTTTTTTTTTAAGTTGTTTTCATTAGCAACAAGTTATTGAAAAGCAGATCCACGTTTTTTCAGCCGCAAAATTTAGTAAATTTTTTTTAACTATGAAACGCTACGAAAAGCAAACTTAATGAGTGTATCATGGCAATTAATTTGGTAGCAGTTGCTTAGCTATTAAACTGTGAACATAAGCTTGAATTTCTTCTAATGGTATCTTTGATCGCTGTTTTGCGAGAGAAGGGTGAAATGTGTCACAGTTCTCCAGCCAATAGCTGTCGAGGTGAGTGAATGAGTGAGTGAGCTTAGGAAAATATGGTATAGACTAGCACGCAAAGCCCGTCGAAAATGACTGATTTAACTGAGTGTTCGAGTGATTAAATTCTGTTTAGTTGCTTACCTAAATAGAATTATTATAAAATAAAGCTCAATGCAACTGCTAGTGCCTTGCCCTATAACAAAAGGTTTTCGTAGCTATCCTGGTCCAGGTTGCAACCTAATCACGTACCAAGCTTGCCGCCAGAGAAAAAAGTACTTAAATCACAAGCATAATAATACATGTAATATATCGCATTTTAGTGGTAACAATACATTGCGATATAAATACATCAAGAATCTTTACAGGTTATTCCATGTGCCTTTTTTTATATTCGTGATTCAGATTGACACTAACACTTTTGTATGGCTGAAATATGGCATCAGCAAAAGCAAAAGAATTTAAAAATCAATCTTATAACACAACTTATGTCGTTCCACGTAATATTAAAGTAGTTTTAATTGTAGTCTATGCTGTATAGATTGCGATCGGTGCGGAACTAGTTTCGTTACAAAGAAGTAATGATTGAAGTAACACAACACTCAAGAAAACAAATAATTTTTAAAGAATTTACTCATGTGCTGTGCTGTAACGTGAAGTGCCATTCCTAATAACAATCTAGCAAAACTGCCGCTAATATTGCGAAAATTAAAGCTTTTATCTTACATATCTGTGGCCAATCATATACTTTACCATAAGACGAATATTAAATAAATCTAAGCAACTAATAATTATTATGTCGATTTAAACGTAATACATACTTTTATTTCATTGTTCTGTCAGTTAATTTATTAGCGGATGCATAGAAATGTTATTAAATAACGTGCATAGCCAAGAACAATGGCGTAAAGCGTTACGTTATTGCGCGACGTCATAATGACGTTATGGCGTGACAGGTGACATCATTGAAGACAGGAGTTGCTTATTATAATATTAGATGTATCTTCGTTCAGAAGCTAAGAATCCCTAGAAACTGAAGTAAAACAATTCAATTTAATGATAATAATTTAAACCTTACAAGCTTTAGCTCATTGCGTAGCACATCGTAACTTTTTTTTTTTTTTTTTTTTTTTTTTTTTTTTTTTTTTGTAACAGTTTAACGTCCCTTTTTAACAACGTGGTCTTTAGAGACGGGAAAGGATGGGGGCAAGGAATGGGAAGGAATTCGGCCATGGCCTTTTGAAGGAAGCATCCCGGCATTCACCTGGAGTGATTTGGGGAAACCATGGAAAACCCAAATCTGGATGCCCGGACGGGGATTCGAACCGCCGTCCTCCCGAATGCGAGGCCAGAACGCTATCCGTTACACCACCACGCTCGGTGACACACATCGTAACTGAATTTGTTCAGTCCAGATAATGCAATGTTTGTAAACAGCCGGTATTCCACAAGCCACAACCTGTCGCGATACTACGTTTTTAAAAATACAGAAGCGTTGTAATCTGCATACGGTATCAGCGTAGTGAAACGAACGCGGCATGATTAATGGTCAGTCGGTAATCGATTGCCGGCGCGACACAATGACAGCTTCATTGATGCAGCACCTGCGGTTTTGTTTTGTCGCCCCCCGCACGGCTCGCAATGTATTACAGGACGCGCAACAATCGTTACAAAACACGCCATCAATTCCGATAGACTCGTCTGTCTTTCGGAGCGATCGAGTCGCAAAACAAAAGCACGGATGATGAAGCGAGTTGCTTTTTGCAGATTTTAATTTGATGTTGATTGGGACGGCGCGATCGGGTTAGTAATTTTACGCACAGAGGGCAACGACTCATCAGGTATGAGCCACAATACATGCAGGAAAAACTGGCGTCATATCATTTCTTACGCCGGAATGAGTCTGTTTTGCAAGTAATCGCGATGTCGCCAAATTATTCTGCCGCAACTGCTCTATCAAACACAAAAATTTACGTACTAGTTAAAATGCCCGTCAAAAATTACGGGTATCAACCAGATCGATAGTGGGAATATGTCACGGAAATGTTTCTAACCAAAAACGAATTACGCTAACAGAAATTCTCCACGGAAGTTCTACCTGATCAGAACTTCCATGTGCGACGTTTCGACAACAGACTCTGTTGTCTTCATCAGGCTAAAACTTCGAAATTGACACTGACACAGTCGGTGTCTTGCTGTCGCAGTGTCAACTTCGACCTTTTCCCCTGATGAAGACAACAGAGTCTGTCGTCGAAACGTCGCACATGGAACAAATGATGAGGCAGAACACCCGAGAAGAATTTTAGTCATCTGTATGCCGGGGAAGACTCAATACTCACGTCGAATTACGGTTATTAATTATATTTTTATCGATATTTTTTCGTGGTATAAGTAAATTTTCTCTGATTGGTTTCTCGGATTCGAATGCCGGGAGGGTTCCTTAAAAATGTCATGGTTAGTTGCCCCCAGTATTCTCCCACCTCTTCTAGTGTCCTCGACGTCGACGAGGCATAAAGACACAAAAAAAAAAAAAAAAATCCTCGGAGCAGAATTGATCCTATTTAACAGAAATTTATATTCTCATCAAAAAGTTTCTGAGTAAGGTATAATTTAAAAAAATAACTAGTATTTATTTGATTTTACTATACAAGTATCGAGTAACCTTTCTTTGAGTTTTAATAAACTTCTCTGTTCGTTATTTTCTATCAAAAAATATGAGGTTATGTTCCAGTAACTGCTACATTCGACATAGGATAAACGTCGAATGCCCTTCATTCATGAGTTTCTGAATATAGTCTTCGTAAATAAACAAAAAGCTACATGTAAATTTAAACTGACATACCACTGTAACTTTTATATCTCTATCTCGCATTAATTTTTTTTTCTAATCCCTGTTCTTCGTATTTTTGTACAGTTACTTCTCCCCCCCCCCCCCTCCCCCAGCAAAAAAAAAAAAAAATACTTTAGACTGGCATTCCAATTACACTTTTCTTTTAACAGTATAAGTGCAATTAAAATCAAATTCAGTTATTTATTTGAAATTTACACTTCCTTTTAGCAGTATAAACGCAAACAAAGTAAATCCATTTGAGATTTCCTGGTTAGCCAAGCAGCGCTGTGGTGACAGTCAGAGTAACTAACACTTCGGGTATCACCGAGACTCGCCGAAGAGAACCGAGTCATTGAGGTGAGCCCAGTCTCCAGGCACAACGCATTTTATTAAAGTGAATAATGCCTTGAGTAAGGAAGTAATATATAACACCTGCTTTGTGCCAATTTCGACGGAACCATGCATAATGAAGGAGAGGGAGAAAACGAGAGTACAAGCTATGGAAATGAGATTTGAAAAAAATAGACTAGGAGTAACGAGAAGGGATAAAATGAGGAATGAGAAAGTCAGGGAAATGATCAAGGAGGAACAGTTACAATAAAAAGCGGTGGTAAGATAAGAACGAGGTAAGAATGAATAGTGCTATTCGTCTGAAATGTATCACAAACGTTTCTCAGGTCATACATTTTGAAAAAAAGTGTACGTGAAAACGAAATGAAACATACCTTAGACGTGGTGCCAAACGAAAATTACAAAACGATGCAACTTACACAATCAAACCTGCCAGTTCCATTCCAATTTTTTACGTCGAAGATAATATCTACACTCTATTACAATGAATGTAATATCGCTGTTAAGTTTTCGTGATAACAGACCAGACTGAAAAAAATACGTAAATGGTTACAACAAAGAAGCGAGGAATTTAGTTTTCATTAAAAACAAATACAGCTAAAATTAGAGAAACCATTAACTGAACAAGTCAATGAATTTCAGTATCTGCGCAGGATAGTCACAGAAGGTGGGAGAAGCGGAAAAAAATGCGATCTAGAATCAACCAGGCTAATTATTTTTTACTTATAGCTTTACGTCTCGTCGACGTCGCGGTCATTAGAGGCGGGATGGGACTGGGGATATGGAACGGGAAGGAATTCAACCATGGCCTTTTGAAGGAAGCATCCCGGCATTCGCCTGGAGTGATTTGGGGAAATCATAGAAAACTCATATCTGGATGCCCGGACGGGGAATCGAATAGGCGTCCTCCCGAATCCGAGGCCAGAGCGCTAACCACTCATCCACCACGCTCGGTAAACTAAGCTAAATATGGTGCATGGAAGGGGAAAGGCGACCATGACCACAAGCTGGCGCTTGATTTCATGCAGAAGGGAGTGGGAAAATTTTCTTTTGTTGGTAAGGGTGTCAGACATTGGAAAAAATTACCAAGTGAAGTTATGAATAATTTATCAAAAACATTTAAGGAATTTAAAATTAAAATTTGTAAATAGGAAAAAAGTGAGTGGTGGAGGAAATTAACACTGCAGCTGGAAAAGAATATTTAAAAATAATATAAAATGAAGTAATTAATGACTAGGGAATTTGCCACCGGAGCGGTAGCTCCATCGCAAATTAAATTAATAATAATAGTAATGCATTATAAACAAAATAAATTTTTCTCTTCTATCAATATCTTTCAGCGCGTCAGAATCTTCAATAAACACATATTTCTTCAATAATCCTATTTGGAAGTGAATCATGAGCCAATGAGATGGCAGCAAGGAAACGAATAAAGGCATTTGAAGTCCGGTTTTCCAGACACTGCTAAAAGAAACTAGATGGATTATATCACTACTGGTGAAGCATTCAGAAGAATTTCCGAGGAACGAAGTTTCTGGGAGGACTTACAGAAAAGAAGAGACAAGATCGTAGATCATGTTTTGTAACACATTTTTTTTTATGGGTAATGCTTGAAGGAAAGAAGCAAGAAGCAAGAAAGAAGAAGAAGCAAGCAAGAAGATTATGAAATGCAGGAGCTATGTAGAATTAAAAAAGAAGCCAGATATTCGGCATGCATGGGGAATTGTTACTTTTTTTTATCTGTTTAACGTCTCTCTAACAACGCGGTCTTTAGAGACGGGAAAGAATGGGAGACAAGGAATGGGAAGGAATTCGGCCACGGCCTTTTGAAGGAAGCATCCCGGCATTTGCCTGGAGTGATTTGGGAAACCATGGAAAACCCAAATCTGGATGCCCGGACTGGGATTCGAACCGCCGTCCTCCCGAATGCGAGGCCAGAACGCTAACCGTTACACCACCACTCTCGGTGAATTGTTACAAACCTGTCCTCGCATTCGTAACTGAAGAAGAAGGTAAATGGTAGGTGTAAGAAAAGCACTCAAAGAATTTAAGATAGAAAATAATGAATTGGTCAAAAAGCTGTCTAACTAAATTTCCGCGAGGGCATATACTCCTTCGCAAATATATTATATTAAAAAAACGAAGACTACTATAAATTTCCAGAAAGCGACAGAACAAGCACTTGACAAAATAGTCCCCAGCTTAAGTACAGCTATTTGCCAACTGTACAGCATGTGATTCACTTTACCGAATCATAGTCGATGGCAAAGACCCATTAAGTACCTGGGTGATTACCTTCGTGATTTTCAACTGTTTGTACCGTCCGATGCTGGTGCTCCATATTCCTGTCTCCGTTCTGTGTCCTGCGGAAACAATTATCTCTGTTTACGTAATTTTTTGTTTTGCCCTGTCCATAGCCATTATACCGCAACGCCATGTTGGGCTGACGTTTAGGATCACATTACTTGCGCTTTCAAACGCGTGTATTTGATTTCCACTGCTGCAGCATGTTCAAAAGAATTATATTGGCTGACATGGGTTGCGGATCAACATCGAATTTTTACGTAGTTGAACTTTATAGAACTCGCCCAGTTGGCTCGGATCATTGCGGACGTATGACAGTGCTTCCAGTGTCAAGTTTTTGGCCATAATGTCATATTTAAAACATACCAAATATTTACATTTGTACCATCCTCTAACTGCACAAGAGAGCAATTGTCGTGTTCGGCAACTCTTCTCTATGTTTTTTCAGTAAAGTAAAGTCAACGTCGACCGGCAGCACTTCTCAGGTGTAATCATACTTTTTCAGCACAATATGTTGTAAACAAAATGATTTCGTAACTAATATGTACAACATTGCATAAACAAAAAGCAACTGGTTATTATGTGGATATAAACGGAGTAAATACTTCTCCTTAGGGTTGATTTATAATTAAAAAACATTGAAGTATTACAGAAACTGTAGATTATTATAATAGTGTCACCTATAGACACAAAGTGAAAATATCTCTTGCAATTGCTAGGTCGTCAACGAATGTCTGGTTAGTGACGTCATCGTGTGACACACATGATGATACAATGACCAAGCCAGCCTTTTATTACTATAAACAGTGACTAGTGTCCTGTTAATTGTATTCATAATATTTAATCTTTGATAACGAGGCGCCCGAGTGGAATTAATAAATTTGTACGTCCAGACTGTCTGTACTCTTTATTGTTTTTATATGACTGCTAAAATAATTTCGCGTAATGTTTTGAGTAATTTCACTACCATTTTAAAGCGTATTCATAAATAACAGTGTGCTGAAACGCATATTGAAATGTTTAAGCTTCAGTTAACTGTCAAATTTCTCAAAGTTTCGTCACAAACTCGCATTAATATTGGTTGGATTTGTTTTGCTTGGGCTTTACGCCTCGTCGACAGCGTGGTCATTAGAGGCGGGATGGGGATTGGGGCAAGGAACGAGAAGGAATTCGGCCATGGTCTTTTTGAAGGAAGCATCCCGGCATTCGCCTGGTGTGATTTGGGGAAATCATGGAAAACCCAAATCTGGATGCTCGGACGGGGATCCGAACCCGCGTCCTGCTGAATGCGAGGCCAGAACGTTAACCACTCGCCCACCACGCTCGGTAACATTGGTTGGAGGTCGTGGTAATTTTTTGAGAAGTTTCTGCGCGTGAACGACTACTAACGTATTGCTCGTGGTTCATTTTGAAAAGTAACGAGCCCAGAATAGTACTGAAATCTTTCGCTACATTCCTGCTGATTTATTCGAAGTAAAGTAGTTTGTAGCAAAGTTAACATTTTCAACAATGCCTGCGTTTTTTGTTACATCTTCGGTGACGAATGTCTGATGACACACAAATTTCGTGCAGTAAGAAACGGGTCAATTTAAATCTTCCAGTTATCATTTAAGTCGAAACAACGTCTCATTTTAATATTTAGTGGTGCCCGCTAGTGTGGTTGCTTGCGTTAAGGCGCCACTACAATGGATCTGGGAGTTACAATGGCAAAAGATTCGAGTCTTGAACCCCGCACACCAACCATCATTACTGTGGTTCTTAGGCGGTTTTCCTCAAACACTAACGTTTCCAGTCTCCAACTCATAAACTACACATCACGCAATCAAAACTTAGACTTATAATAGAGATCATAAGTTATATACACTGATCAGCTAAAATATTATGACCCCCTACTTACTAGTATATTGGTCCACCTTTCGAACGCACTTCTGATGTAACAAGAAGGACGCGGCGGCAACCATTAGAGAAGAAAATCATTAATAGCCTATCGCGAAGACTCACCGACAGTGAAGCTACAACCAATCCAAATGCTGTAGGAGTAAATGTCTAGCGACACACACTCCGCTATACTCTGCTCAACGGAGCAGTTACTAGGCTATAGGCAATACAGCAGCGATTAGACGTAGCATTGATTCTACCAATCCTTGGTAGGCTTAAACAGGTATCTGATATCAGATTTCTACGCACAGGTCACGAAATTCCCTTAAATTACGGGTCAGTGGTTTGTGGGCGTGGCTGCTGGGAACGAGCATCTTGGAAATGGAGAAGCTATTCGGGTGTTTGCGTGCTACTGTAGTGAGCATCTATGGAAACTGTTTGAAGGACGGTGAAACCACGAGTAGGCGACAATGTGGTGGACACGCACGCCACATCACAGAACGTGGAGGTCGGAGGCTTGCCCGCTCTGTAAAGCAGGATATGGGATGATCTGTGGCAGAATCGCTATACTTGTCCTCTGGAACATTTCTGGAAGCACCAGAATTGTACTTTTCCGTCAAATCTGCCACAGATCACCCTCTATCCTGCTTTACAGAGCGGCAAGCCTCCGACCTCAAAGTTCTGTGATGTGGCGTGGGTGTCCACAACATTGTCGCCTACTCGTGCTTTTACCATCCTTCAAACACTTTCCATAGATGCTCGCTACAGTAGCACGCGAAAATCCGACCAGCCTCTCCGTTTTCCGAGATGTTCGTTTCCAGACGCCGCGCCCACAAACCGCTGACCCGTAATCTAAGGGAATTTCGCGACCTGTGCGTAGAAATCTGGTGTCAGATACCTCTGGAAGTCTACCAAGGACTTGCAGAATCCATGCTACGCTGAATCGCTGCTGTATTGTATTTTAAAGGTGGACTAATATACTAGTAAGTGGGTGGTCATAATGTTTTGGCTGATCAGTGTATATAACCACCACATAGAAACACTTGCGGTTCCCTCATTGCTCCAGGAACTGACTATCCATGATTCTAACTACACAGTAGAAAAACGAGACGAATTGATAATTTCTACCGTGACCTGATAGGATCCATTCGTAAATATTCAATATAATATTTAGTGGTAGTGTAACTTTTGGATACCGAAAAACTTGCAAATTTAATAGTGTTGCCATAACCGGGGTCGGATATTTATGACCATGAAATTATAGAAATATGCAGGCAAATACGACCTTAAGAAAATATGACTTAAAAAACGCAAAATATAACCAAACATCCAGATTTGCTATACGTCAAAACATGCTCAATTATACACCATTTATTTTATCTAATATTGTCGATTTCATGTAGACAGCATAATTTGTTTCCTTACCTCACTGCACCACTGGGATATTAAATTTTAAATCATTTTGTTGAGGTCACTTTAATTTCACACCATTTTCAGATAAGAATTGTATTTGTACTAAAATACTCCTCTCCAAATTCCCTTACATAACTCCATAACTTCACACTTTCAGGAAATTTTGATTTCGGCAATGTGATACAGACTGATCTACTGCTGATTATTATTATTTTCAAAAGTATTTAATGGAGACATTGATTGACGCGGCTCGACACAGGGATGATGCTGCTGCATTGTCGAGATTAAAAGGCGGGTTGAACATTAACGTTTAGAAAATGAATATAACGTATAATATTAATTCGTGACTGTGCGAGGTATCCTGTTTGTACGTCGATAATTAAAGAAATCCTGTTTGGCCTTACCAATCCTTCCAGGTTCTTTTGCACTGTGATCTATAATCGATAGCACGTTCCGGACGATATGTGTGGCCCCAAGATATCGTCTCACACGTTTTTCTGCTATCACCTCACAGATAAAAATTTAATTATATAGTCTTCTCTATAAAATCAACTGTTATTTATTGACACATCTTAATAAATTCAAATATTTACAGTGATACAACATAAAATCTCAGATATAACAATCTGTTTCTCCTTGGCTTAAAACAAAACAACACAATTACAGCCTGCCAACTTCAAAATAACAAAACATATTATTAAAACTTACGGCCTTGTATTAAAATAAATACATTCATATATTCCTTAAGTCATAAAATTATAACTATTGTTATTAATATTATTATTTAAATGTTTGATGAAGTGGGACCTCACAACTGCTGAATTCTGACCAATTCAATGAAAATTAGTTTTGTTTTTCCTCCAATGTATAGCAGAAGTACAGTTCTGTGAATAATTATCTTAATTTTTCCTCATGTGTATATAGATAATTACCGGTACTATTAAAACATTAACAGACTTTTTCCTCAAAATATACAAAATGACCATAAATATTAATGTAATATATCTAAAACTAGGAAAAGGCCTGAATATGCATTTATGAGGTATATAAAATACGTTTAAATACAGTCAGAAATGTTTGATCAATCTTTAGTCCAGTATTACAGGTAAAAAGGTAGGCTGGAAGAAAATATGACTTATCATATATAGATCCGAACCATAAACGCAACCAGTGTCTATCCAAGAACAGGACGTAATTTTAGAGTGTCTTAATTGGGTTTGAGTTATAATTTCTCTTTTATGTTAAGGACAGCTACGTAAATTGCACCTTCAGTTGCTATGTAATACAAGGCTTTTAAAATGTTGCCCTCCGCATTTATATATCTGATGTTACGCGTGTATACAACAAACAGAAATCTCGTCTCCAAAAAAAAAAATCTCTCGCAGAAACTTTTTCTTTCCAGACAGATGACTAAAGTTAATTTCTTACTAAATAAGTTCCTCTTTTCATCGCCGTCCTCGCTTCTTTTTCATTCCATTATTTTGCTTTGCCGGAGACAGTATCTGTGGTGTGGATTCTCTTTTCCCTCGCACCGCTTTGAGGTTTGCCCTCTTGCTTTCATCACGAGTACAGATTCATGCGCGCCTCGCTCGTGGTACCCGAAAGTTTCTGGGCTGGATTATTTTAATTAAATCTGCGTCTTTTTTCGTGTTGCCAAATGCTAATGAAAAATTCTTCGCAACTTGACAAGTCGATATAATAATATTAGCAGATTTTGACGATACAGTTGCTTGTGGGTATATAAGCACGTATTAGTGTAAAAGGCAGTAGAAGAAAGTTATTAGCGTTAAAATCTTAAAGTTTCGGAGCCATTCCGGTCTGTTGTGGAGATTTAATTATTCCGTAAACGAGCTTAATGGCGAGTATTGAAAGAGTTGTTTTATACAAGTTGTAAGTAGTTACAAAGAGCGGAATGATATTGGCGAAATAGGCGCAAACAACTAGTAGGACAAGAAAAAGACTCATTCGAAAGTTGCAAATATTATAATTCAGTGGAATAGGTATACAGGTAGATTGGATACGTTGGAATCACTAAAAAAGAAGTATCGTGAGGAAATTCTTGGGTCCAGTTAGAACTTTTTATTTTACTTATTTACCTTTCATTTATACAGCCTAATATCTTAGTGACTAAATTAAGCCTACATATTAATTTTTACATTGTTGATTACATAGTGTTTGAGATTTGTACAAAATATTTGCATGCAAGGAATTTGGCATATAGTTCCATTACACTTTGACTTACTGTCTAATTAATTCTATAATATCACATTTGGTCTTGCTTACAGTTATAACAGTTACAGCTGCTATTACAACCTTTAATATTATATTGAATCACAAATTTCGCTTATTGTTGTTATAGTGCTGGTGGTTTTTATTGAAATATTCCAGTTATTCTTAGAGTATCGTCCACTTAGAACAACATAAAATTAAGAAGTTATAAGGAAATATACTAGAACATGGAAAATATAACAGAATAAATAAGAAAAAGGAGATTGCTGATGAATAGTAACAAAAAATACATTAAATTACTTTTGGGGGAGAAAATCAGCAACCCCGCTTGATTCAACAGATCAAGAAAGATTTGAAAAGAAATAAGATAAGAGATCAGGAACTTATGGACAGAGCGATCTATAGAAAGAAGGTATCAAGTATGGGAGGATTCCAAGCCAAAAAATGAAAGAAATCCGGTCTTAAGTAGTGTAAAGAGAGAAGGAAGAAACAGTGAAATAATGAAGAAATATTGGATTGAACGGAAGAAAAAATAACAAAAAAGGTTGAAAAGTTGGAATTGGCAGTTGGTCCTAGTTGGCCTTATCGGAAAGAAGACGAAGAAGACGTTTGATGGGAGAGATTAATTTTTTTTTTTTAAATTTATTCATTCATGATATATTAAATTCTTTTCTAATTTCGCCCCAAGCTGCTTATCACACAAACTGATCACGAAAATCCGGTAATCTGTGGTTGTACAAACATTCACATACACTCACGTTTCGCCGAGCGTGGTGGGTGAGCGGGACGTTCTGACCTCGCATTCGGGAGGACACAGATTCGAATCCCCGTCCGGGCATTCAGATTTGGGTTTTTCATGTTTTCCCAAACCACTCCAGGTGAAAGCTGGTATGGTTCCTTCAAAAGACCATGGACGTATTCCTTGTCCCCAGACCTTTCCCGTCTACAATGACCTCGACGTCAACGAGACGCAAAGCCATAAGTAAAAAAGAAAACCTGCTTTATTTGTTATCTATATATATAAAGATGAATGTATGTATGTTTGTTTGTTTGTTCTTCATACAAATCCACAGTTTTCATCCGATCTCGATGAAACTTTTCACACTTATCCTTTGAAACAAGGATAAAAATACTGTCTACATTTGGTTGAAAAATTACCTGTATAAATAATACATGTTGTCTCATAATTCGAAATACTACTGAACGGCGACAGACAGACGCGTTGGATATGGACGTCTCTCTACTGTTTTTCCGTGTAGCGGTCATGTAGCTCAGTGGCTAAAGCGCTGGCTTACTAATGTTTGGGGCGTGGTCTACGGTTCGAATCTCCGTTGAGGCTAAGATTTCTAAAAATTGTTTTTGATCGTAAGAATCACGCCTGGGCCGTCGGTTATTCGGATCGAATGTTAAACTGTAGATATCTCAAAGTTAGGGATGCAATGCGAGGCAAATCGTAGGTAGACTTGCAATGCTGTAGGTGTACACCTTTTTACGTTATAATGATCCCTCAGGTGTTGTTCGCAGTCAGTGTGTGTGTGTGTGAACCGCAGTAATAACACTATAAATACGGAAGTAAGTCTCTGTCTTTTTGTTACGTTTTGACGACTAAATGCCTATATCGATATTGATGAAAATCTGTATGAAGGGCACACCTAAGACGACGAGAGCATTTAACAACCCCCTCCCCTTTCCCAGCTGATTGACCTAGTAGTTTTTTTTGAGACCCTTTTTTAGCTCTACTGCTGTCGAGGGCTTTTACACCCCCCATCCCCTAATGGTATCCGCGTAGTTTCTACAACATATGCACCTCTAAAGTGGTCATCTGTAGACTTTTTTTAAGCTTTAGTGTGCTTCAAGAATTTCAAAATCAATATCACTTGAGACATCCGTAACGCCCCCCCCCCCCCCCCCCTCATATTTTATTTCACCTCACGTAAATATAGAACGTCCCCAAAGGACTTGGGACGAGGAACGGGACGGAATTCTGCCATGGTATTTTTAAGGAAGCACCCCGTATTTCGTCTGGAGTGATTTGGGGAAACCATGGAAAACCCAAATCTGGATACCCGGGCGCGGATTCGAACCGGTGTCCTCCTGAATGAGAGGCCTGAGCGTTAACCACTCACCCACGAGGCTCGGTACTTTGTCTTTAAACAAGTGGCCCGTTGTTAAAACTGAGGCAGTAACGAATGGAAGAGAGCGAACATCACGTGACTTCAGAATCGGTGCGCGCGCAGAAAATAAACACGTGAAATCACCCGTGACGTCACGTGATACGCGTGACGTGACAGCAATGTGCACCGGACTCATAAGACAGCTCTTTTCGTCCGTGACACGATATTACGTAGTAACACGTGTAGCCCTACCTTAAGCTCGGAAGCTGTTGAATCTCGGGTAAATGTAATGCGGTACCTGCTAGGTCTTTTGCTGCCCGACCGCGCAAGCCGACAAAGCGCTTGCGGATATCGCGTCGCAGCGAACCCCCTCTGTGTTTATCGTGGCCGTCACTCGGACCCCATTAATGAAGTTAATCTGCGAAAATAATCCCCGCCGGACGCTGCGGCGGCGCGGCGGTCGCCGACAGTAATAACGAGGCCCCGGCTGAACAAACAAACAGTCCACACACACACACACACAAAGAGTCGGCCGCCGCTTGCTGACTCTGCTCGTCAAAGTAGCCAACTAAATTAAATTAAATACACCGGCAGAGAGCGGTAAATGCGCGCTTAAAGCGGCGCTGCTTTTGTGGCCTGCCAGCGGCTAATGAGCGGCAGGTGGCACTCGTCGGCATTCACGCCGCGTTGGCTTCGCACCTCACAGGCATTCAGCTCGCTCTGCCTCGCAGACATTACTGCCCACTCCGCTTCCGTATACACTGCCGTGCCAAACGTCATGCCACACCAACGTGCGCGTGAATAGGTGGCGCGCGCAAAACCTCAAAAGTGTAGACAGTGATCTCAGTCGAAAGTCCTGTCACCGTGTCGCCATATTATGACACGAAGATCGTCCAGACAGTAGCTTCACTTAAATCACATAAAAGTGATCCCCCTTCTCCCCCCCTCCTCATTTCTGGTGAGATTTAGTGAGATCTGGTGCATCTTAAATAGGTGTATTTCATCAACTGTTAACAGGTAAAAAAAGATGTTAAATTTTAATAGGTTTGCGTTAACGTCGTACTCATTTTTTTGTCAACATATTTGAATGTTGACGTTTAGATTTTTGTTAATCAAGTTGAAGAGTATCCATGTTTCAAAGTTGAGGGTTCACGTAAATTTGCAGCTTCTGTTTTCAATTGGTTTTTTCATTCATAAATAGAAGTTAATGCGTTGACGAACTTCTTGATTTGTCAAGCCTCTTCTGTGTCATCCCAAAGCGTGTCTTCTGCATTTAATTGGGCGGTCCCGGACAGCAGCAGTATACTTTTTTTTTTAATGGCATTCGGCTACTGGGCCATACAGCCAGCTCAATGTGATTTGTTGCTATCACGTATTGACACAATGACACTACAACACGGACAAGACATTCACAGACACAACACTAAACACCCATGCCCTCGGCCGGACTCGAACCGGCGACCTTCGGTACGCGGAGCTAGCACTCCAGCCCCCTACGATACCGAGGCCGGCTGGCAGCAGTATATTGGCGGGAACAAACTCTCCAGTGATGCCACATAGTGCAAAATAATAGACTTAGTCTCAGGCGCCTACAGTCAATTGTTTTGCCAAAGAGTGTACATCACATAACACAGCAAGCTGTACCAGAGTTTAAGGTCAATGTAAAGGGCCTTCAATATCCCGAAGAGACCGGGGGCTAATTCTTGAGCCACAAGCCATATAAAACATATTGTATATTATTTCTACAAGAGTTTCTTTTTGTCACAAGCCATTATCTCCCTTTATACCTAACCGAAATCTATGAATGAGGTATCATTTTAAAGATTAAGGTCACCGCGTTGTTCACATCATATTTTAAGTAAGGATTTTTTTTTTTTTTTTTTTTTTTTTTTTTTTTGAAAATTCGACTCTTAAATGGCATAAGTATCATTATTTCCATGACGAATTTATTTGTCATGAGCTCTTATTTATCTCCCTTGATATCTAACCGAAATCGAGAAATTGGGTATTATTCCATAGATTAAGGTTCCGCTTTGGTCAAATCATATTTTAAGAAAGGATTTTTTTCAGAATACATCCCTTAAAGGGCAAAATTATCATTATTCCCGTAACGTATTTTTTTTTTTATCATGAACCTTTTATCTTCCTTGATATCTAACCGAAAGAAATAAATCAGGTATCATTTAAAAAATTAAGGTCTCCACTGAGACAACATTATAATTTAAGATCGAAATTTTTCGGAATTTGACCTTTAAAGGGAAAAAGTAATAACTGTAAATGTCA
>JARYHS010001231.1:0-30007 GCA_031002005.1 Vandiemenella viatica | reverse complement strand
CCATATGAGGTATCTTCGATCCCAACCATCGCAAAGAAAAAGTAATTGTGGAATTGTGGTCACAAGTGCGCCAGGACTTGCTGCATAACTGGATCTCCTTACAGCGAATGGTTGGAGCGTACAGCCTTGAACAACTGCCAGATGATTTCGAAAGTGTGTTCAGGTGCCTCAGCAAAGAAAAAGAATCCAAAATTGCAAATTTAAACCAAATATCCCACCAGGTAAGCTCAGCGAAGAGTTAAATTCGGTAGAAGACTATAGGGTCTGTCCTATTGATGATGACAATGACGATGATGAGCTGGCGATTTTTTTTTTTTTGTTTTTTTTTTGGGATAAACCTGGTGATCAATGCAGCATGCATTTTCTGTGATTGACTCTTTGACTCTTACCAGAAGATGGCAGAGGCGAAGTGTGGATGCAGTTCTACAAGTGTGAAGGTTGGGCAGCGATTGAATGTGATGGAATAGAAAATGAAATATATTTGTAACTCCTGCAAGTAAGTTAATAAAGGTTTAGAAAAAATTTTGTTCTTTAATTTATTAAGAGATAAATTTACCTTTTTATACAAGTGACCCGTATTTGGACTACCTCTTTAAAATCAGTCATTTTACATTTTTTTAATCCTTTGATTTTGAAAATTAAAATGGATTATTGACATTTTGAACCATCATTTCACCTTCATGATTGTTTATAGAAGCAAGTGGCATCAAAATTATTCAAATTGACTGACCAGGTAAATCAGTAGAACCAAAATCCAGTATTTGTACCTTTTCCTCTATTTTTCTTGAATGTTTATATGTGTACTGTAACAAAAACGTATAACTGAGCCAACTTAGTTAACAACAAAACACGTTGATAATCGTCGGATGCTGCTATTACTATCGTTTACATTCAGGAATAGCGTATTGACAACGGAAACAAATTTTTAGGAAAGTACAAATCTGTTAAAAGTAAAAGTTTTCTTCTTTCATAATCGAATAGCTATAACCGTTACGAAGTTTTTTTATTTGTTTATATTATCTCAGAGCCCTTGCTCTCTGTGCTATAAACAATGAACGTTGAAAAGTAAGTACATAATATTGTAATGACACATTACATTAAGTTGCATGCCACCTAAGCTTGCGAACTGTTCGACGGTCAAGGACACGCAGACAATGCGTCCACCCCGTCCGCCTTCGCGACCTGTTAAGCGGGGAGAGGACTCGAGTGAAGACAAAGGGGGGTGAGCGGGAGAGAGCGGACTGGCCAGTATAGGGCAGACGCTCCAGTACTTTTTCGCAGAGGTGTTAACCGCAAGTACACGTGCGCGAAACCGTTCATTGTATCGCGTGCGTGGTACCGTCGACCAGTGTTTGCAGGATCGACTCTTGTTCGATCCTATCTTCGCAGTTCGAGTTTGGAGGAGCGCTCGCCGACGGATCTGCCGATTTCAGCATCTAATTGCATGTGAAGGGAAGGCTGATTCCATGACAGGGTCATCAGCCATCACCAGTGCAAAGGAACCACATCAGCCATCACCGGTGCAAGACAACGGGGCAAGTACCAATAAAAAACTATTGCGTGTGTTTTCACCACGGCGCCAAATCAATCAACCCGACACGACCTATGGGGAAAGAGACTCAAGTTAGCCTAGGCACAAATCAACTCAATAACCATCATTCTTTGTAATTATGTGGAATAAATTTAAATGTCAATTCTGCCTGATATTATAAACGTAAAATTTAACGTTGCCTTGATTAATTCCCATCCCCTCATGCAAAGTATTAATTGATAAGTTTTTAATAAATTAAATTAATTAAACATTTTCTGATGTTGCAATTAGCGTGACACTTCAATATGAGTGTCTCAACGATGGTTGAATCAGAATAATTTAGAAACAAAGAAGTTAAACTGATTTGCATGGTGCGAGGTCTTGTTCATAATTTATACAGCATAAGAGTAATAAAAAGTCGTTCATGGTGAGTAATTGAACTCGATATTTTCTGTGGAAGGAAAAAAAATTTAGAAAATGTGGTGGAACCATATAATTTAGAGGTATTATAAAAGAAAACAGAGGAAAAAACTTGGCTTCGCAGCTGTTCTCCAGACTAATATTCGACATTCTTGATGAACCCAATTATCACATGGAAACGTGGAGCGACATAACAGTTACTGGTAACGTCATGTCGGTCGGGTAATCTGTCATAGGCGCCCTCCTCAGCAGAGTAACGAGACTGCTGGATCTGTCAGCTCCTACAATTATTAATTAATAATAACTAATATTTAAAGGATAGTAATATTTACTTGAAACATGTAAGAGGCTGGAAAGTGGAATTACCACAGCCAAAGACCTTCAAGGGACCATAGACGGCCCGGGATTTACCTGGAACACAGTGAACATAACTTTTGTTGCGGAAACAGTAGAACTAAAGGGGAGTCATCCACTTCTCACTATACTGAGTGCGGGTCTGTGAATATATTCCCTCAGGACCTGAAGGCAAGTTGACGAATCAAGCTGGCGAATCTATTAGCGTCTGTCAGAAATTGCCGCACACGTGAATGGAAATTTGGTAACAGACGAACGTTTCCGATACTAGGCAGCTGTCTTGAGTCTTTGTACGAATCACGTGGTTGAGGATTCTCCAGCAAAAATCCAATGAATGGTGCTTTTGGAAAGTGATAACTAGCTGTTTGATGAATTCTATTTCCAAATGTGTTATGAGACCACGGATTGGCGCTGAAGAAAAAACCTGGAGGGTAGCTAACAGCCAACATATTGGGAAACGAACGCAAGCTGGTAGTAAGGTTACCTGAGAAAGTATTCCGAGCTCTGCTGCAAGCGATCCTGCCAGGCTCTCTGTGAGTATGTGAACATAAATCTGTTGCCTCTTCAAAACGGTAACGGTATTACGCCTACGGAAAGAATTCAGTGTGGGCGGTCTTTAGTTTCCTCGACCTTCTAGAGGACCGTGCCAGAGAAATCTCTCCGACGAATGTTCTGAGCTTTGTTAAATTGCCGTAAGCAAACTGATGCGGTAAGGAATTTTCCTAACAATCAAGAACTAGCATTTTGTTTAAGACAGAGACTTAATAGCCCCATGTTACAGTAGAAACAAGAAATTCGTTCCTTATAAAGTTCTGTATGTATTGGAAACCATTTGATTTTTGATATCAGCTTTGGATGTAAATTTTTCTGTTAGCTTTTGTTTCAACGAGATCGTGCTCGAATTTCACACGAACATTTCATATCTTTTGTTTATTATTAACGTTCTCTGGCTCAGTTGTAAGACTCGGTGTTCCTTTTGCAAAATTACTGATTATTTATGTATTAGAGCAACCGTAAATACTCCGACGTCTTTAGGCAACCCAAAGTTAATTGAATAAATGTGTCTGCTTATGACATTCCTAGTGGAAAGTCCTATCATTCAGATCAAGTGATAAAAGTATTAAACTGACTAAATCAAGAAAAATTATTAAAATTAATAAAAAAGGTAAGACGTAATTACTAAAGCATACCTAATTACCAACCACAAAACCCCAAACCACCACAGCAGAGTCTTCCTGATAACTAAGTGGATAGGTGATGATTTTCGAAATTTAATTTCCTGGATTCAACTCCCGATACAGCCAAGAAAGGTACCAATTTTCATGTTGTGGACTAAAATTTTAAAACTTATGTAGACTACGTTAAATTAGACGATAATTGACAACTTTCGTTAATAAAGTCATAATATAACAATCCAAGTGAGTTATATACATTGGTCATACATTTTTTTTTTTTTAACTGCTTTACGTCTCCTATAACAACTAGGTCTCTAGATACGGGAAAGGATGGAGGGCAAGGAATGGGAAGGAATTCGGCCATGGCCTTTTGAAGGAAGCATCCCGGCATTCACCTGGAGTGATTTGAGGAAACCATGGAAAACCCAAATCTGGATGCCCGGACGGGGATTCGAACCGCCGTCCTCCCGAATGCGAGGCCAGAACGCTAGCCGTTACACCACCACGCTCAGTGGGTCATACACGATACTAGTAACGTAGAAATAAGATATTTGTTACTCCCACTCCATTAAGAGATTTTTCGAACGATCCTGATTATTTTATACTGAAATTCTCAGAATAGGATTCTATTAAGAGATCGGTGATTTATAGTTAATGGTTTAAAATTTTAATAATCTCAGGAGTTTAACAAACGGAAAGCCATTAAGATTACTAACTACTGACTACTAAAAACTCATTACTAATTAATATTTATATTCTAAAATGTTTCCATGGAGTGGAATAAGAAAGAAAATAATTAAATCAGTTACAGATATTGAAATTGATTGATTGGCTTTATATGTAAACGAAACAGATATTTCGTGTGACTGTAGTTAATCTTGTAGTCGTAGCTCAGTTTAGACCGGGTGATTTCTATAATTTCTTCTTCTTGTCATACGCTTCTAGCAGGGGTTCTCTTTCTTGCTTTGAGCCATGCATGGTCACGTTTTCATTGCAAGCGAGGGCGTTATCAGATTGGAGGTGGATGCTCCTTTAGGCTGAGCATTGCCCACACCGTATGTTGCGTGCTGATACATATCTGGTTGCTCCTCTCATCAGGCCAGACTCGCTTTCTCAGACGGGCTTGAAGACTATACTTGCAATCCACTTTCATTTGAATACCTTGCTTTGCTTCTCCCAAAATGGACACATTGTCGGCAAAATAAAAATATTGAAATAACGATCTTCAACTCTTTTCTACTATCACACTCATGAGTTTAAGGAAGAATAGCGTGGAAAGGAAAAGATCTTTTTCTTTTTATAAACATTTCCGACCTACTGTCTCCCACTTTGACATTGCTGTCACATCTTTCATACAACATTTAGACTTCCTGGTAAACGAGTTTTTCTAACTATCGTTCTTCATAAAAAGTAGACTATCTGGGAGACCGATCTTCACTCGGCATCTTTCAATTTCTGTTAAATAAACAAGATAATTGTTATTAAATAATACCCATCTCCTCAATTTTGCAGAAATATCTCTGGCTGCAATTCGTGCAGCAACAATAACACATACAATAACAGAAGTGTCTATTATATTGGTAGATAATGGCAATAATGATAAAGAAATACTTCAGCTGTTTGTGTTACTACGAAATCTGTCAAGTGTCCTATTTTATCCTGTAAGAAGTGATACCTGAAGGTCGATAGGATCCCTATTCGAAACCCTGTCTTGATTGGGATTTTCAAAGGTGTTTAATCTATCCTTTGCCTCAAATAAAGTTTGATTTATGGTCACGAAGTACGCGAGAATATTTTCGTAGCATAAAAGGATAGAGTTCCTCTATCCGGTAGAATTATCGTATTTGTTTAGGTGGCTACGATAGAGGCTGATTACGCAGCTGCTGGTACTTTACACTAAATCATTAAGAACAAATACAATTATTATTGTTGTTATTCATATTATGTTTCTAATAGTCTTATAATAGATTAAAGGCTATTGTAGCCTGTTTGAATATTGATGATCTTACGAATTAAAGTGAAGTTTCTAAAATATTGTTATTGTAATTGGGCATAAAATTCGTATTTCTTAGACGTTACATTCTACTCCAAAAATCAGCTAATATTCTTTAAAAATCAGTGCAAGCTTGTAACTTCAGTATATATAATAAGCCTCTAAGACTTCGGCTGCGAGAAACAGTTATCGTTTCGTTGACCGCGATTCGGAAAATTGACTGTACGGATCTGAGTGGTGTTTTAACACTTTGCAGTCTAGGTCTCAGCAGTGCTATGAGGTACATTTCATATTCATGCGTCGTTCAGAAGACGAGAAACGAAGAAAATAGTTTCCGTACAGTACAGTCCATGGTTCGAGGAGTTAAAAAAAAAAAAAAAAAAAAAAAAAAAAAAAAAAAAAAATAAAAAAAAAAAAAAAATAAAAAAAAAAAAAAAAAAAAGGAATGTTCCACCTTGCTCTGAAGTCGTAGGACTGAGAAATTAAAACAAAGTATCTCCAAATTAGTTTCCAGTTAAAAACAAATAGATTTCACTGTCGAAATCGTACGGAGATACGTACCAGAGGTATCATTCTGAATTGAAATAAAATTATTCGGAATTGAAACCACTATTAAAAATCTGTCATGCTCCCAGACTTGGATTTCATGTTTCATGTTAGACTAGTGGTTCTGTTGCCTGGTAGGACTACAGGGTTAGTTGATATTGAGGTAATTGACCAGCTAGTAAGAAAATAACAAGGGGATCATCAGATATGTTAAGAACGGATTTCAGTCTCTTGCATATATGCATAGGATCATACACTCTTTATGTCTGTGGTAGAGTCGTTTCTTCAAATGCACCCTAGTTTTTGAGATATTCGCATTAAAAAAAGGAATCAGTCAATAATTGCCACAGAATTCTATCAGCCAGCGTAGTGTAGGCGGTTAAGCGCCAATCGAATCGCCTAAGTTTCTGACCCGGATTCCAATCCGTGCAGCATTATTTTTTTTACTTATTTTAATATTCAGAAATTGTTCAGTATTAATTTTTTATTTAAACTTCATTTATGTACTTTTACTGTGTGCAACTATACAGGGTGATTCAAAAAACATGGACAAAATTATATGGTAGATCTGTCGTACAATAAGGATCAAAAATCGGATAGGAACAGAGGGTCGCAAACGCCTGTACAGGTATACTGGATTGGTCGCGGTGGACCAATCGCATGGCCACCACGATCAACAGACCTGTCTCCCTTGGATTTTTTTCTTGTGTGGATTTTTAAAATGACTTGTGTATGAAACACCTGTTGTAACGCCGGAAGACTTGGTTGGAAGAATCGTTGCGGCAACCGGATGTGTTCGAGATACACGTGGTATCTTTGAGAAGGTGCGCCGTTACATGCAACGGTGTTGCCGGGCTTGTCTGGATGCATCTGGCAAAAACTTTGAGCATCTGCTGCAGCCTCAACATTTGACTTGCATTAGTCGCATGTGAGTGAGTAATTATCAATGAAATGATCTGTAATGGTTTTGTTTCTGCTCTTTTTGTCAGTATTATTTTATACGTCCTGGAGCTGCTCCGGATCACATTTGCGACCCTCTGTTCCTATGCGATTTATGATTCTTATTGTATGACTGATATACCATGTCATTTTGAATCACACTGTATTTATAACAAAATACGTTACATACAATACAGCGTCATTTTTTTCAGGAATTCGGTTTTTCGAAATGAATTTTTCATCAAAGGACAAGTGACAAACGCTTTTAAATGTTGCAAAATATTTTTGTCAGATTCGAATTTACTAACGTATTCGCCTCCTGACTAAATTTCTTCAGTGGGTGGGTGAGGTATGGTACATGCTGTTGTTGCTACACTAACCGAAATTGCGTTTGTTGTATATATTATAAGTAACTTTATTCGTTTTAAATATTATTTCACTCAATAAAAATGTGCAAATGAAGTTGAAATCAAATTAAAATAATCATGTTCAGCAATATCTGAAGATAAAAGTATTTGAGTCCAAGTCAGAACATTACCAAGAAGAGACCCTACCACCTATATCACACGTCTACGTGATAATACGGGGCAATTATTTTGATACATTAGGATTTTTTGTATACGAATATCTTAAAAACTAGGGCACATTTGAAGAAACGATGGTATCCCAGACACATGGAGTGTATACCGTTCAATATATATGCAGGAGATTGAAAGCTGATCTCCTTGTAAGTCATTAACACCACACGAAATTATTTAGTTACAGTCATACTGAAAAGCTATCAGCCCCCGTTAGCGGAGATGTAGATAAAGACTGTTGTTAGAAATAGGCTGATTTACCAGTGCTTCCTACTGAAGCTTATACATAAAGATAGATTTATTATTGTGATTACAAACCATCAGTCTCAAACTTACTAAGTCGCGATTTCTCACTGCATTTGAAACATTCTCGGCTGCGAGTTGATTGCAAAAAAGGAGTTAAAATTATCAGGTCAATAACTTCGTTAGAAAACCTGACATCCTGATATCCCTTTGTAAAATAAAATTAAAAAAAATAAATTTCATGTCATTGGAGATTGCCGACACAAGTGGAAATTTATAACTATGAATATCATACGTGTGACACGTCATACTTATAGCTACAGATATAGTAAATAATAATAATTCCGTGTGGTGGTAAGGACGTAGTGACAGGATTTCTATTTGTTGCGCATTCCGCCCCTCTCTTAGACGCCTTAACATAACCAGATAGTGCTACCAGATACAGGGGATCTACGGTTTAACGTAGACTCCGAACCACGGAAGCGTTCTGGCGTACTTCACATTTCGCAACAACAAGCTGTGTCGAAGGTGAAGGTCGCGTTAAGGGTCTATGAAACTTCCCGCCGAGACAGGGATTCGAACCGTGGACCTGTCGCTCCCCAGTCGGACACTTTAACCACTATGTCACCAGCTCCATATTGATATAATGTTAACATTAACATATTGCTGGTGCAAACTCATAAGATTTTACCAATCCAAAAACTCGCTGAGCTACCAGACCACCTAGTTTTTAAGTTTATGTTTGCTAAGTACTATCAAAATCTGATAAAAAAACTGTGTGTTTGTATGAAGAATATTGGCAAAACAAACCAAACATCCATTTGTATAATATTAGAGAGAAGTTCACTCACGTAACTAAATTCAGATATCTCGGAGAAATTATTCAACTTGCAGCACTAAATCGTGAAGCAAACAAAGAGAGAATAACTTAATTACAAAAAGCCTACAGAATCAACTGGAACAGATACAACAAAATGTCAATATCCTGAAACGCCAAGTTAAGACACTACATCATTGTAATCAAACCGGAGGCACTATACGCATCGGAAACTTTGATTATTGGGGGCAGATAATTGATTAAAGATATTTAAAAACAAGAAAGGAAAATTTTAAGGAAAATCTTTGGTCCAGTTTGTACCGGAGGAATTTGGATGAAAAGGGAAGTCACACGAACTATACCACCATTCGGAAAAAATTTCAGACACATTCAGTAAAAGACGAATTAAATTGTACGGCCATATTATCAGAATGAGTAACGACAGTCTAAACAAAAAGAATTCCAAACCTGGTCATTTCAAAGAAAATAAAAAACAACTGGCTAATTGAAATCGAAAAGGATTTACAGGAAATTGGAATAACAGACGATATCATACCGGACAGACGCCGATGTAGTAGCATTGCCAGTAACCACCAATTTTCCAACAGCCAGTATATTAGAAGAAGGAACACTTGGACGGAAGAACGTAGGAAAGAGCACAGCGAAAGGATGAAGAAATTTTGGGAACAGAGGAAAAACACATCTACTAGATAAGTTTACTCGCGCCCCTGCGTTGGGCATAACGATGGAAGAAGAAGAACAGTTAAGTTAATTTCTGTCCACGCACAACACGTTATACTTATAGCTACATACAGCAATGTCTTAGCGACGAATGGAAACCAGCCTTGGCAACTCTATGCAGAGAGCGTGGCACGCATGTTCAGCAACCGCCACAAACGGCCGAATATTGACTTCCTCGGCCCGCAACGAGCAACTGTAGCCACGCCAACTCACTGCCAACCGCCATGCGCGGGCGTCGGAGAGAGCCATTGACCTATATAAGGAGGTGCGACACCTGGGCTGTCTCAGTATCCGACAGTCAGGCGACCTGTGCAGATGTCTCGACATCTGATGAAGACGACGGAGCTAGTCGTCGAAATATCGTGGTTTCAAAACACTATTCGGCGGTAAACCCTTGAAGACTTCATTTTAAGCATACGCCGTGAAAGTCTACATTCTTACATATATATACTGCTATTACGGCATGTTGGTGACGCGAACTTATAAGCTCTTACCCATCCAAAAAAAAAAAAAAAAAAAAAAAAAAACGCCCAAAGCGCATATCATACGCGCAACAGTGATAGCATGTCGCCGAAAGGAAGTCGCGAACTCACTGATTTACTCCCTTCCAAACATATAAAAGTTTTCACTTCAAAAACCTACTGAACGAAATTACGGGTGACAGCTAGTAATGAAAGAAATATATGCCAGGTTCTTTGACGCCGCGTATGCAGAAATGTTTTACAATTCGTACCTGTGTTGTAAATGAGCTCATAAAGTTTCGTTGTCATGGTAACCATGGTGCCCCAGATGACCTCAGCAGCTGTCTCACTGAAGGGAGGTCGCTTAACCCCCTCTGAAGCACCCCTAAAGCCGGGTAACGCTGCTCGCCGTGCTCTATCGACAGGTGTCACGGCGTATCTCGATCCCTCGAAGCACCGCCCCACTGGCCAGGGGCCTAGCGCCCCCGATCAGCCATCAGGTCCTCCCCCGAAACTGATAGCAACCTCACAGAGGGGAAAGGCTTCACATTACTGCACACTCATGCAACCAAGACTGGGCTGTGTTGCAAATCTTTATTTTTTGGCAACTACCATCTGTTACCAGAGCCTTCGTACGCGTAGACTTAGAATTTTATTGCTAGAATTGCAAATAGAAAGATGTAAGCGAGACAAAAGTGATGAAATGTAGATGAAACGAAACCAGTAATAGTAAATTAAATATAAATATAGGGTCGGATGTGGTAGAAGAAGTTAGTGAATTTTTCTACTTAGGAGGTGAAACTTCAACCGATCACCGAAGCAGGAATGATGTTAAAAGCAGAATAGTAGTGGCCAGACGATCTTTAGTGAAAAAAAGAAATCTTTTATTTGCAAGTATTAATCTAGGATTCAGAAAGAACTTTTTAAGACTATATGTGGCGCGCAGCACGTTATGGCAGTGAAGCATGTACTTCAGGACTACTAGAAAGGAGGAAAATTGAAGCATTTGAAATGTGGTACTATAGAATGTTACTGAAAATTAAGTGGACGGATAAAGTACGAAATGAACGAGTTTTGGAAATGATGGGCGTGGAAAGAAATTTGTGTGAGGTCTTTCAGAAAGAAGAGACAGGATGTCAGGTCATATTTTGAGACATGCAGAGTTGGTTAACTTATTAGTGGAGAGTGGAGGGCACAGGCAAAAACTGCTGAGGAAGATAAAGATTAGAATATATAAAGCAGATAATTGAGGACGTGGGTTAAAAAAAAAGACCTAAAAGGTGCTACAAAAAATCACGGAGTAAGGATAATATGATGGAGAAGCCATCACTATACCGTTCTAATATCGAAAATGTCTCATGGAAAAAATCAGTTAGCAATATGTTTAAAAAGATAACAAGGAACTACGAGGAAGGGGGGAGGGAGGTTAATAGAGGGCATCTTGTATTTTGAAACTTGGCTTTATCTTCTTTCTTCAGCATGAACATTAGATTCTTAGTTTCTAACAACTTTAGCGGCTTGTGCTATAGATGTCAAAACGTAACAAACAGAGACAGTTACTTTCGCATTTATAATATTATTAGTATAGATCATACACAAACATGAGTGAAAGAGAGAGAAAATTGAATTACCGATACAGCAAAAAAAAAAAAAAAAAAAAAAAAATAATAATAATAATAATAATAATTAAATGCATGTGGCAATGTTGGGTCCCGAAGGATTGTTCGGCCGCCTACGTCACAGAGTTTCTGTTTGCCACACGTTCTACCTCTGTCGGGGCTGGACTAACAGTTTAACGCGGTATCCGTATGACGGAATGTCCAGGCGTGGCTCATATAGTCAAAAACAACTTTTAAAAATGTCTGCCCCCAAGGAAATTTGAATTCGGGACTCCATACAGAACTTTTGAAAGCAAGCACCTTAACTAATGAGCTAGCAGCCCATTCTACCGTAGAGAATTACGGAGACTGACACATGTTATGCGTATGTCTTCCACCGTTAAGTTAGTTTTCAAAATTAAATGAAAATATATTACTTATACAGAGAATAGTATTCTATGTCCTTTCTAGTGGAAAATAGTATCTCCTTGGTAAATTTAATCAAGATCGGATTAGTCGTTTAGCTCTGAAAGCGTAACAAATAGAGAGACAGAGTTACTTTAGCTTTTATGCCCATTCACTGTTCTGCTGACAATCACGTGAATATACAAGCAATGAAAGGCGTCCTTTCCCAATCACTACACATTACAGAAGCGAGGTTGAAAAAAAATGTTAGACGCAGTTAGTGATGTGCGTTATTGGAGAGTAGTTCAACAATCATCGTGTAATTACATTATGCAAATTCTATCACTTTTATACCCACCGCTGGCTCAGAAATGCAGTTACCACTATTTTAGACCAATCGATCTATTATGTTCCACTTCTGGTGTTTCTCTGATATGTGAAGCATGTTTGTATAGCTTGGAAATGTTACTACACTGTACTATATATTTTTCTCAATTTCTAAAATAAATCCAACTCAACTGCATCTCTTTGCACTCATTCAAAAGGCGTTACCAACGTAACCGTGTTTAAGTTATCGTTAACTCTATATTTTCCTAGCCAGATGCCTGCTGATACCACTGGAAGCCAAACAACCTCAGCCTACAGCAATCTGAGTTACGTGGAACGATTTTGGTGTAATTTGTGTCATTTTGCTCGGTCAAGCACGCGACAGCTAAACATGTTTCTATCTTTTCTTCATCATCTGGGAATTCTTTCAGCTGGTCGAGTAGGTGATTTTTAGAACAATGTTGCCTTCATATATTACGTTCTTGATATCTCTAATCTGATAAGACTACAGCCCAGATAGCATGTCATTTATATGTGCAATGGTCGTATTTTTTACATGAAATGTAGTGTGAATCTTCTATAAAGGAATTTAATTTTCGTATAAAAGGAAAGTAGGAAAGGAAGTAGAAGTTAAATAATAGCTTCAACAGGCTTCTAATTGCAAATATTATTTCAATTGAGAATTTTGATTAAATCCGTAAAAGGGAATTTAGTTAAAAATATAATGAGTACTATACAGCTTGTAATATCCCTTGGTGACGGTAAATTTATGCGTGTGAATTCCACGTTTCTTTGGCATCGGCCAGGTGACTCATACCTGCGCTGAAAGACCGAACGATTTATGGCAGGCCGTAAAGTTAAAAGCTTTACGCATTCAATGAAATTCAAAGGACTGTATAGGGATGTGCCGAAATGAGGATTTCCTGGTACAGTAGAAAGTTGAAACTAGAGAAACGATGCTTCGGAGAAAAAAGTCAGGTTGCGGAACACCTCTGTTGGGAACCAGCGAATCAAACTGTGTTACGAACTTTTAGAAACCATAAGTTTTTTATGTTGCATGAAGAGCGCCAATGGAGATGGTGGATGACCCGCCAAACGCTGCGACTCGCTGAAATTTCCCGCCTCTGCTAAGACTGGGGAGCCTGCAAGTTTTCAACGGAGCGAACACGCGGGAGTGACGACATTCTGTTTCTGGCCAGCAAACAATCCGCACCGGCGCGCCACGGGAGATTGCCGACCTGCGGAGAGCTGTGGGGAGCTACCTCGCCAAGTGACCTTCACCCAGCTGACCAACAGGGTCTATGAGACTCTGTTTTATCTGAATGTCATCTGTTACAGTAAAGAACGCCGACGATGTATAGACACTCTTGCGTCATTCAACCCTAGGCAACGCTCTGAGATGAGAATCATGCTCTAAATTGTTCAAAAAAAACTTTTAATGTTCAGTTCTGTTCAATAAACCAATCAATTTTATATTCAAAGAAAATAATAGGTGTTGTAAACCCTGCTTTCAATAACTTCCTTTCCAATCAATCAGTATATCATTTGAATAGATGAAGATTTGTGTTTTTTAATGGTATTTTAAAATTACAATTTATTGCTTTGATTAAAAGTATTTCAGAATTGGAATGTCGCTTCTCTCGGATAGAGAACACTTCCATTCTTGGCGCCTACCCGGGATTAATTTTGCAAATTAACTTATTCATTAATGCATCTCATTATTTCATTCTAATTTTAATAACGTAACAAACCAGACGTTACACAGCTTACGGATGCAAAGTAGTTTGTAAAATACGATATATTCTAGTTTTCGCGGAATGATAATAATCTGTTTCGTTTTATACCAATGTTTTCAAGAGACGTTTTTACCAACGTGAAAAATTAAGTTACGTTACAGATAAATTAATATTAAAAGTTATTAAAAGTTGATTCCAGCAAAGAAAGGATGCAATAGTGGAACTCCAAATACGAAACCACACGTTTCTGAACGGAAAATTTTATTTTGTTGAGAAAGTTTTAGAATGTGATTTACAAATCTTGAATGCGGATTGCCTCATTCTAAGAGCATGCTTCTGTAAAGTTAAAACAAAAAATGTATCCAGTCTGTAAAAATAATTTTTTAGCAAAAATTTAGAAATCAAAACGACAGAAATGCTAGAAGAAGGAGAATTTGTGTCGGAATACATTTTTAGTTCTCCTTTCCGAGTGAACGAGAATGTATTGGGGTAAGTGAATTTTACCTAATGAGATGGGGTAATTGCTTATATATTTCATCCTGGAAGAGCAAAACCCATTGTGATTATGCGGCTGTCCTGATATAGTCTGCGAGCTATTAACTCGCCACTGTAGGTTTCAGAACCGTGGTTATTCCGACTCCTCGTCAACGCATGCTGCATTGGTGCGTTTGTGTTTGTGCGTGCATGGTGTCCTAAAAATGTCCGAGCTGGAATTAGAGCAAAGGGCAAAGAATAAACATTATACAGGGCGTTCGCCGGGAAACGCAACCCACTGTTAGCGCTACAAGGAAGAAACTGCTCCCGGCGAGCGAGCGCTCAGTTTCCGGCATTGTTCGACCGTCGGCCGCGGACTATTTCATAATAATTACGCTTCATAAACTTCATAAACTTGTGTGCTAAGCATTTAAATGTGACGTAATTCATTAGCTTACCTTATAAAAGATGCTGGAAGTGTTGACCCTCTTGTGTAATGCACATTTCACATCTTCTGAACATATTTCGAGACCCACGCTGCCCTAACTGACTTAATGATTTTTTGGGTGACTGTTCTAGTCGAAAAGCGATATCGTCAATTTTCTCCTCTGTGAGAATACGGTTGACCGACAGTCTCTTTTTGTTAAAAAATGAACCCGTTTCTCTTACTTTTTTAACCAGACGCAGAATTGTTGATTTAGCTGGCAGTAAAGCGCCAGGAAATTCGCGACGAAATTTACTGCGACACTTTTTAAACGACTTCTTCTTCACATATGTATCGTAGAGAAATATTCTTTGTTGCAAACTGTAACGTACCATAATTTTACTCACACTCAAACACGGTACAGATTAATAAGAGTATGAAGCCCCAAACCAGCCAAACCGCAAAGAAACGTTTATTCACAACACTGATTAATAAGAGACTGAAGTCACAAACTATCTACAATGCAAAGAAACCGTTCTTAACAATGTAAGGGTCACTGCACTGCACTGTTGGGGCAGCGGAGGTGTTAAAAGTGCGGTGATTCACGGTGCCGCGTGGCGGAAACAGCTGGGTCGACTGACCGAGCAAGTTGCCGACGGCAACAGACTGGGAGGGTAGCGTTTTCCGGCGAACGCCCTGTATATGAACATTAAAATCGGAAAAGAGAGGGTGATACACTGAAAATGTCTGTGCAGGGGCATGGCGAGAATTCCATGCAGAAAATGGCAGACTTGAAATGGATTGAACGGTTTGCTGAGGAAAGAAACAACTGGATTGTTATGAGAAGTTAGGATGGCCAGTGACGAATCGAAGGGAGGTTAGCATTGCTTAAATACTTTAAACAACCAACCAAGTATTCCAGTTTGGTGAACTGCATAAGTAGTGTAAAATTTAAGATGGTAACTGCCGAAACTTTTCGTCAAATCATAGTTCTTCCATCACGACATTTCACCTGCGTATACTCCACTGTGATTATGGGAGTTAATGGCCGTGAAACAAATTAGTATTGTAATTTTTTTACTAATTTTTCGTTGTAGATTTTGTACGAAAATTTTGTTATTTTGTACTTCATAATTTTAATGTTAAATATAAACCATTACCAGACAGAAAATAAACTACTAGTGTCCAAACATTTTAAAATTTGTCTGTAGTATTGAGAAGAAACGATAATTTCCTGATAATAAAGTCACAAGAGGAGGCTTAGGTAGGAAACATCTTTTATTTGTTTCAGTTTGTTTTTATTTCTTTCTTTCTTTTTAGTTGTTGAGGTGATTTGAGGCTAGAGAATACTGCGGGAAAGTAACGGGGATGCAAAATCTCGGCATTCAGTTGGACTGATTTCGGGAAATCACGGAAAACCGAAATCTGGATGATCTGAGCGGGGATCAAACTCGCATCTTTCCTAGTACCAGGTCCGATCTTTAACTGCTTACAAACCAGTCTCAGTCAATATTAGCTGACAGTGCACTATTGAGAGAAATGTCTAATACAATTTTATGCTAGATATTGTGTAACAATGTATGTTTCTGACACGAAATAAAATAAATTAGGAGAAACGAACATTCCATTAGTAGGTCATCACGATGTCGCAGGCTTTTATTCAGGATACAGTTAATATTATGCCAATGATTTACGACATTAAAGGGGTTTCTTTGACGGTCCTTGAATCAAATATACGACATACTGTAGATTACAGAAAAAATGTTATTTGACACCGTTTTCTATTTTGGATGTATTAATAAAGTGGTAAAATGACTAAAATTATGTCGCTATACATCTGAATACTATTTTATCTAAATTAAATGAACACACTGGAATTACTAGAAAGCCTAACAGCGAACTAGAATATCAAAATAGCTGGAATTGTCATTCGGATTTAAGTTAAACAACCACTTTTCCTTTTCCACTATTCGGTAGGCTCAAACAGGAAATGGAGTATGTTGAAGAGTAGGGGAAAGTATTACCTCCAGTCCGAATGACTTGATGTCTTTCTTCTTTACAGTTACGATGGGAATTGCATATAATGTGTACGTCGTAAATAAAAAAATTTCGTTCTTTTTGTAAGAAGCGAACAGTACTTGTGAAACCACAGTGTTTGTGTTAATTGGTGGGTGACTAATTGATTGATTAATTGTTTAGCTTCGAGAGACGCTTAACTCGACACTTGTCATGGAAGTCCTGACAATCAAATCAATGATTAATAGCTGGTTGCGCTGCAATTAGTATTATAACCATTAATTATTTGCTTAATTAATGAAAGTAGGGTGCTGTAAGATATCAAGCAAGTATCGAAAAACGGTTCTAGGCTCGCGACCTGCTTCTTTATGTTGTATTCTTCACATTCACAACATACGTTTTAATGAAACTCTGCCACCAATAAAGAAATAAAGCCAAAAGTATTGAAATATTAGACCTTTTCCAGTTTGCTTAGTCACTTCATACAGGTTATTGGTACTCGGATCATACGAGTACACTTTCCGAGTGTTTACGGTTAGGTTGAAATGATGCCTGGGTAAAAAAAAAATGGTTCTTCTATATTTGACCACTGAGAATACGTCCTTAACATTTCGTGTTATTAATAAATTTTATGAATGCTGTACCTAGATTATACTTATTATTAGATTACATTATTCTATTTTTTAGGTAAGGGTGTAAGGGATTGGCATAAAATTCCGAGAGAAATGATGAAATAATTTACCAAAAATGTTGAAAGAATTTGAAGTTCAAATTTGTAGAGGAAAAATGTAAGCGGGTGCAGGAAAGGGTGAAGATGGGTGTGTAGGGAGAGTGCCACCAGTGCGTGCGCTCCATTGCAATTAAATTGAATTAAATTAAATTATTTAAGTTTATTTCAATGTTTTAACTATTGTCTAATTATATAACACCATCAGATTTTTACTTGTATACAATTTAGTGAACCATCTTTTCCCTGTAAAATCTTGAATGAAGGTCTACACTCATTATTTGTTTACAAATTACAAACTCGTGCCCTAATCATCTGGAATATTTATGATTTATAAAATCAAATACAAGAATTGATTCAACTAGGTATCTGTGTTGAATTTTCGATTTAATAAATCTATGTTAGTAGATACGTTTTCCGTAACGACTTAGTGACATAGTTCTCTTCAGAAATAACATTTACGGATGTGCGGAGATATTTCGTTCACTTGGACCAGAGTGTCTGATGATGTGCGAATATTCATCAACACTAAGTGATGAAAAAAATGCTAAACACAACGTCTAATGGCGACGCCGTGCGCTGTTATCCATTCTTAATGCAAAGCGTGGACGTGATAACTGCGTACGAATATTCTCCATGCAGATTTATTCACGTCTTTGTTCCTTAAAAGAAAGACAAAACGAAATATTTCGTGTTTTAAAACATCTCCCGCTAACGTAATGAATGTTATTAGTTCTGCTGCGTGTATACTCGCGCTTCACTTAAAGTGTTAATTATCATAAATTTTCTGTAAACATGGGAGCTCTGTGAAATATGATAAGGAAAATGCAAACATTACAATAAGTAACAAATACGAAAAACAAAGTTTCGCAGTAAGTAAGGTTTTCTGCTTTAAACGGTTACTGTCAAATTAAGAATTTTTATCACTTCTTCGTAAAGAAGATCTCTTATTTTTTGGTGTGTAATTTATGGCGTTGTTTCATGACTGTAAAAACCAAGTATGTGACAAAAAAAGGAATTAGTATTGACGAATTAACGGTAAATGCTACTTTTTTCCGAAAACCTTTTCTGTCCTATTTGTTTTGTTTTTCTATGGCTTTACGCCTTGTCGACGTCGAGGTCATTAGAGACGGAATGGGACTGGGACGAGGAACGGGGAGGACTTCGGCCATGACCTTTTATAGGAAGAATCCCGGCATTTGCCTGAAGTGATTTGGGGAAACCATGGAAAACCCAAATCTGGATACCTGAACGGGGATTCGAACCGGAGTCCTCCCTAATGCGAGGCAGAGCGTTCGCCGCTCACCCAACACAGTCGATCCTTATACACTGGATACAGGGTGATTCAGGAGGAATGGTAAATATTGAAGGAGGTGGTACTATTAATAATACCGAGTAAAAAAGATCATATAAATATGCGTCAGATTCCCACTCGTTTTGGAGATACGGGTGCTGGATTGTCATGCACAAAATAAATCTCAAAAAATGACCAGGAGAACACAAATAAATTATTTAAGTACTTTATTCATGTAAAAACAGACGCATGTTTTACAACAGATTAAATTAGATGTTCGAAAATCCGACTATCGACTTCAACACACATATTGAAGCACGTTATTAATGCTTGAAGTCTACACGTACAGTTCAGATGCGCGCGCATCTCAGGAAAAAAAGAGGCCTTAGTTGCTACGTTACGTGGCTGAGACAACAGTCTACTTGAAGTATGTGTTTTTGCGTAAATAAAGTACTTCAATAAGTTATTTGTGTTTTTATCATTTTCTGAGGCTTATCTTATGCATAACATTCCACCACTTATGTATCCAAAACGAGTGGGAATCTGACACATGTTTATATGAAGTTTTTTACTTAATATTGTTCATACTACCACCTCCTTCAATATTTACCATTCCTCCTTAATCACCCTGTAGAATGGTAGGGTACTGGGTGAACGGATCCTGTAAATATCAACGATTTTTATTTAAACCCTAGGACCTTCAGCATAAATTCTTTGATTTCAGACGGAGGGAAATTGTAGAAATGGATAATTAGCTGTAGATATTCCAATGATATAAATAAAATAATCAACGAATTAATTACTTATGGTTTATTTCAATTATTGTACATGATTTATGGGTGTCATAATTTATGGGCATACGCACCTAAATAAAAGTGGTAGGGTATTGGTGTGGCAGGTTATATTAATCTGTTGATGATAGCAACTCATTTTAATTTCATCACTACTTAATGTCAATGTGTCGTGCCACATTATTAAAACAAATTTTAATGACAGTCTGTCAAAGTTGTTGGGGGGTTTACGTTTGCACTTTTTGATGAAAATTGGTGACCAGTTTCTATCAACGACAATGTTTTTGTTTGCGATATACTATCATTAGTCTTGGAGTAGCAAATTAGACCAGAATTGACGGAGAAATTCATATCTGAACCGTATTGCCAAGTTTATTGTTCTTAATCGTATAACGTATACATAGAAGATAAGTGGAAGATATTTAGTTGTTCTTAATGCGCAAAAGAAATATGAAAATGGTTTCTTCTTCTTCCTTGAAACAAGAAATTATGGTCAGACCAATTTCCAAAATCTATTAACACCGTAAAACAAACCACTTATCTCCGGTAACTTCTGTTCTCTACAGAAAAGAATACTTACTAGCTTTTTTTTTTTTTTGTTTAGCTGCTTAACGTCTCTTAACAGCGAGGTCTTTAGAGACGGGAAAGGATGGGTGCAAGGAATGTGAAGGAATTCGTTCATGGACTTTTTATGAAGAAAGAATCCCGGCATTTGCCTGGAGTGATTATGGAAACCATGGAAAACCCAAATCTGGATGGCTGGACGGGGATTCGAACCGGCGTTCTCCCGAATGCGAGGCGTGAACGCTAACCGTTACATCACCAATCTCGGTATTTACTAGCTCGTCTACTTACGTTTCATACTGTTTTTTGGTCTTTTCTAAAAATCTTGAGTACATTTGTTTTATTTTAACGCCGTTTGGTAAAAAAATGTAAAAAATCATAATTATCTCGTCATGAGTATGAGGAAAGCGGTTAAGACAGATAGTATTATAGTCCAAGCTGACATGCTTGAATTTTTTTTTTACTTCTGTTCTTGATTCCAAGTTTCTTTTCTGATGCAAGTTTCTTTTTTTATGGTCTCTGATCAAGTGCATTTTAGTTCTTCTTGTCCAATGAAATTTTCTTGTAACTGGTTCGTGGTGTGATTAATAAACGCACTAGCAAAAGATATTTGACATCTGGATAGTTTTTTTTTTTCAATGACGCTGCGATAACATGTTCCATATAATGAAAAAATTCTGTGCTCCGCTTGAATTTCTAATTTGCTTTCAAGAAATATATCTTTGATTAAAAGGTTTAGTGAACATGTGTTTTTGTTACATTATTTAGAAGCAAATATTGCTGTTACCACGATATCTGTTTGATTTATAGTGTTTCTTTATTTGTCAGTTAATTAACTTGTGTTTATACAGCACCTAACAATCTGTTATTCGTATATTTTGTGGAAATAATATCCTCTTGCTATTACCTTTGTTTATGTAATTTCGATATATAATGTATCATGATGTACTTGAAATTAATTCCAAACCAAAATCTTTTCTATCGCAAAGAGAAGTCAATAGGAATGCAGAGTTTTTTTAAAAAATATATATACCAGTCAAAACATTTCGGAATCTACTCGGAAAAAAGTAAAATTTAAAAAAAAATCAACGTGTTTCCATTAATTACAGGTCAATTTCATACAGGATAAATTTGAATGCGCAAATCGCTTTGTGTATTCATTTGGAAGAAATTTATTCACAGCTAAAACTCTGACTTTTAGATCGACGAATAATAATCAAGGATTTTGTAATTACCAATATTATTAAACTCTTGGTATAGAGCGAATGGCGCACAGTTTGTCGATCAAGTTACTTCTTCCATATGTAGCTGTTCGCATGTATTAATGTGAAAATACATATTTTCGGGTCATATGTGACAAATTTCAACTGGGTGGCCTTAGAGATAAATTTAAGGTGTAAAATAAATGGAATATATTTGGCTATAGAAAGACTACTATAGTATAAAACAGTAGCACCAGCTTTCAGATGTCAGTTTCACTGGATAAACTACTTTCTTCCAGCGCCGCTGATTCAGCTGGTTGCGTCACTGTGGTGGTGGTCAGCTAGTTGGTTCTAGTCCTGGTGGTGGAAGAAATTTTTAAGACATCGCTAGCAAGGTAGAAGAAGTGGTGGTGCACAACTCTTAATCACCATTGTGTATCCAAGTCTTGGGTTGGTTCACAATACTCTTTACAACGCGTGGAGTGAGGTGATGGTGATTCGTACGTCGGATGTGGATCTAGAGCTAGGTGTCCTCCGGAGGGGTAGTGTCAATGTCGGAATTGACTTTATTATCATTAGTGGGTTGACTTTATTATTATTAGTGGAAATATTGGAATTTTGGGTGAATATTCATACCAGAAGACATTTAAGTTATACATCTGGACAACTTGGCAGGCACGTGTTGCAGTGTCGGCAGAGGTTTTTTTTGTTCATCAAAGCGCTGATATGCTTACTACTAAATGCCGATCACTGACGTCATAACAAGTCTACCTCAGGACGAAGACTCGCTCTCAGTATAACGACAGTCATGGGTTAACTAACATCTTTAGCAGCTCCCACCAGTTAGCTATGCTTGCCTGTATGTCTTTACTAGCCAGAGACTGATATATTTCATCCAACTTAGCATTATGTTAACTTAGCCAGAATCGACGCTAGCTCGGAACTCGTCATTGTAGCAATCACGTATTGCCTGTATTATGCATTGTTAGTCAATTTATTAAACAAGGTTTCACCAGTTAGATGTCTTCGTTTCATTGCTAAAAATAGTTGCCCTTTCCACCTGCACCTGCTATTATCTTGCAAACTAGTAATCACTATAATCAACGGCTCCGTACCGGAAATACGGATGGTGCCAGCCTGACTTAATATTAACTTTAGATAGACTTCAAGACAAGAAGAATGAAGCAGCATCAAGACGATAGGTTAAATCTGATCATCGCAGAAGAGAGAAGATGAATACAATAGTTAGAAATCCTTCAGGTCAGTCAACTAAAGGCCCACAAACATAGCCAATCAGCAGTTAAACCATTCGGCCCCTCACAGTAGACCTGAATAAGCAGGCACTGGGTTTGTCCCTCAACTTTTCGCAGTCTTACATTCATCCCCAACACAAACAACATTCTAAACAATATATATAATCCACCACTGGGGAAGAGAAAAGAAAACCACTTCAGTTTATATTTCCCAGGAAACAAACGCACTATCCTAACGGTTGACAGGGAAAGAAAAAAGAAGAAACCATTTTTGTCGCTGAATGATTATCATTCAAGTTAAGCAACAAATACAATTTCTCGAAAAATATATATATATTTAAAACGGTTGATGAAAATCAGGATTTTAAGTCGTAGCATTAATACCGATACTGTTATAACCAAATTTGCATAGAAAGATTTATAGCGAAATAATTATCGTGGCCATAAACCAGAGGGCCACCATGAACGAGGCTGTGACAGACAGGTAAACTGAGAGTCGGAAACTCAAGGGGTAGGTAGCACAATTGTTCCTGCAGTGCTAAGCCGACATAAAGAGAACTAGTTTCCTGGAAGTCAGAAATCAGCATTAGTTATCGGTAAAGAGTAAGCAACTGGTTATGCATCACGGCGTGAGTAAACGTCAGTTTATTACCTTGGGTGGTAGATAGGAAACGAAAGATCTGCCATAATTTATTTAGCCAATCAGAAGCCAGGATTGTCCTGATTTCTGATTGACTTAGAAAACTGTGGCGCTTAGCGAACCGTTAGAATTGGAAAGAACATCCCCCTCTCTTCTTAGGCTGATATTGTAGTTAAAGAGTCCTGTAGTATAGTTTGAGGAAAAAAAATGAATAAAGGAATGAACTAAATCATTTATTTATTGATAGTTACGTCACCCAGATCTTTACAAACTGCTAACGTACCACATTTCCAGAAGCTTTGAAGCACTAAGGGTTTTCTTTGTAGTGGATAGTGTCGACGACAAATGATTCGAAGTTTTAAAACATCTATCCTTGCTTCAGTATTTTTGTGCAATTATGTCGAACGATCCAGTACAAGACACGCTAACTTTCTGGTTGAGATGCTTAAATGCCAACTTTGTGATTAGATATATAAAAGTTGTTCTTTCATATTTGTTAATTTCCGGTTACCTGAAATCATTTACTTTATGATCAAGGGTTATCAAGATGTCTAGTTTCTCTTTGCCTTCAGAGATAATAATAAAATAGCATTAGCATTGTTCATTTCTAATTCGTAATAATTATCATTGCCACTAGACGTTTCCGCTTTTGCGGGTGGTCCTGCACATCCTCTTCCAAGCCTGGCGGTCTTTCCAGATTTCTCCTCCATCACTTTTTCTCCAAACGACTCCGTTAGCCTCTGCATCTTTCTCACTTGTCCCTCCATCTTGCCCGAGGTCTTCCAACTGGTCTCCTTCCCTCCCCGCTGTTCAACAGTGCTACTTTCGGCATCCTCCCTTCCTCCATCCTCATGACAGTCTTTTCCTTGTTAACATCTCTTCTAATGCTTCCACCTGTAGTCTCTCTGTGATGTTTTCATTTCTGATTTTATCTTTCCTCGTGACATTCTCTATCCCTCTCAGAAACCTCTTCTATGCCGCCAGCAATCTGCTAATACATCTCTTTGTCCATGTCCATGTTTCAGAACTGGGCTGGTAATATACTTTATAGAGCAGAATTTTTGGCATCCTTCCTTATGTTTCCACCTCCAAATTACATTCATTTCTCTGATGATACAATTGACCACTCTTCCTTAATCTCTGACTACGAGTATTTCTTCCTCCATCTTTCCATTGGTAGTTACCTTGCTTCCCAAATACTCAAACGATTCTGCCCATTCCAATTTCTTGCCATCGAGCAAAACACATCCTTCAAAGGGCCCGTGTTTGTTGTTATCTTCATTATTTTTTTTTTTTTTATCTTTTCCACACTAATCTCCATGCCATGTTTACCCATTGCAGTCCACGATTTTCCGTAATTCCAGATCCTGCTCTGTCTCCACTCATATTATGACGACCATCAGCATATGCTATCACCTACAATCTCTGTAACCCTAGACTCCTGCGATTACTATATCTCATACTACAGTAAAACAGGACATGTGACAATACACTTCCTTGTCTTACTCCTCTTTTCCGTGTGAAACCATTCTGAATGTTTACTGTCTATGCACACGCAACTGTCACACTTCTCATAGATGTTTTTTGTTTGTTGTTAATTTCACAACCCCTTCATCTACTCCTCTCTTTTTTTAACTTAGCTATATGCTTTCCCTTAGTACTTTGTCATAGGCCTTTTTTATGTCGATGAAAGCTATTACTATGTCTTTGCCGTATATCCACGTTCTCTCTAAGATTTGCCTGAGTATAAAAATTGCATCCACCATAGATCTAATTCGTAATACAAATAAATAAATACATTTAATTATATTTATAATTATTAACTTCTGGGAGTGACGTATGAACTATGGCTGCATCGAACTGGAGATACTTCCGAAGTGATAATAGCACCCTAGCCGATGATACCCTGTGAAAGTCACCGGCTACATAACTTAATCTTGACATTTTTCGTAACAAATCTGCGCTAGTTGTGACGAACTTAGAAAATTTTAACGTGTAAGTAAGTCATTCTTTTATCAGTTCGTATGTCATACACGTATAAGTGAGAACATTATGACCACTGCCGACCGTGAATGGTATTTGGTAACGTTGCGTGTACATACGTCATGCGGCAAGGAAAGTACGTAAGTGGACCAAAGTCGTATGGTGAATCATTCTAGCGACGATATATGACGTAAAATAAGTGCTTTTGAAAAATGGCAGATTATTATGGCCAGGCATATGGGAAAAAGTATATCGGAAACGGCGAGGCTGGTCTGCTGTTGGCGAACTACTTTAGTGACCATCTGTGTAAAGTGGGTAAAGGGCAGTGAAAACACGAGTGGACGACAGAACAAGGTGATCGGAGGATTATCAATTCTTTAAAGCAGGATAGGGGGCGATCTGTGGCAGATCTGACAGCAGAGAATAATGTTGGTGCAGCCATAAGTGTTTCGGAGCACACTGTTCAGCGTAAACACATTGTTGAACATGGGCTCCGCAGCAGACTACCCTATGTGTTACAAAGTTACATCGACAATTACGATTGCAGTGGGCGCAAGATAATCGAAATTTGACAACGGATAAACGGAAACGGGTCGCCTGGTAGGATGCATCATGTCTCTTGTTACACCAGGTCGACGGACGTTTTCAAGTAGGCTAACTATCCGTGTTGTGGCGGATCTAAGAATTTTCTGAGCCGGGGTAAAAACTCTGAGATCGCCGCCCCTTCAAACATTATTTTGCCACCCCGATTGTCGCCACCACTGGGGCAATAGTGAAGCTGAAAAAAATGTTGCCACCCTTCGGAGGCGATTTTGCAGGCCCCCGGATGTTGTCGAACGGGGCAAGCGCTTTGTTTTGCCTCCCCCCTCCCCATTTTTCCTCTAGTTCCTGCTCTGTACAAGGACAGAAACGTGATACAGTGCACACACGTTAATTTCTTAGCCACCGAATTCGCATTATCTCAATCAAACAGAGCAAATATGGGATGCTATCAGCTTCCAGCTATGCGCCCACAAACCACCGGCCCGTAATTTAAGGGAATTGCATTACCTGAACGTAGATATCAGGTGCCAGATCCAATCTTAAAACCTACGCAGGACTTGTGAAATCCAGGCCGCGCTGAATCGCTGCTCTATTAGGTTCCAAAGGTGGACAAACACGCTGTTAAGCAGGTGGTCATAATGTTTTGTCTCATCAGTGTAAGTGGGAAATTTTATTTACTGGTTTCCCGTTGGTCAGATTCGTGACTTTATGAGGCGTGGAATAAGTTTGTTGAATAAAAACGTGAGAGAACTCGGATTTAATTTATTAGTAATCCGTTTATTTGTCTGGAGTTAAAACCGGAATCAAGATGGACGAACCGTATCCGGGTGCAGCTCTTGAACATTACTGCTCAGCTACCAAACATGTTAGCTCTAGAATATAATAGTGATGAAAAAAGACTTTATTAAAATTAGAGAAGAGCCATTTTGTTGTGGCTTCAACACTATCCAATACATTTCAGGGAAGAGAATTGTTTGTTTTATTTACAGCTGCGATCTTTCTAGGAGATTTATGTTCTTTTGTTTACTTTGTTTTTCTTCACCGCTAGACGCGTTGCTGTTTTTGTAGTTGTCGATGTTGTGCTCTCTACCTGATGATCGATATCTGGCAGCCTGCGAGTTTTGTGTTTCTGTGTCCCGAGAATATTGCGAAAGGGGAAGCGTTGAAAGATAAACGTGAGTCGATAATTGATATGTTCCCTGTTCTGCCGATGTTCAAGTGAGTAGATAATGTTTTTTTATCTTCTTGCTTTAGGTCTGATTTTTATTTTTGGTATGTTAATTTCGCGAACTGTACCACTTTCGGAACCTGCCAGGAACGTGAAGAGGACATGTTGACGAATCGAATGGTGTAAATTTCAACAGGTTAGTACCAGTTTCTGGCAGGTTCCGAAAGTGGTGCAGTTCCCTTAATTTCTTACTAGAATTTTCTTGGTGTCGATTGTCATAGAAGGTGTTCTGTTCTAAAGTTTGGGAGATGAGTTTCTATATGTATATTCGGACCGTTGAGTCTTGTGTTTTATTTTTATGTATGTGGAAATAATATTTCAAGTTTAAAATGTAGACTTCTCCAGGATTTACAGTTAACAATATTAATCCCATGGCGACTACTACACACAGGATGGAAAGATTTAAACTATGGGTGCTTACAGCTTCGCAATTGTTTTACGTAATCTTAATACTTTCACGCCAGGTGCCGGATGAAGATACAGTCTATATAACACATATGCCTTTATTCTAATATCTAGGGAGATAGCAGCATTATTTTTTATCTTTATTTAAAAGACACATAAGCTCTCAGAAATGCATGTATTAATGCAAGCAAATAACTTTGATTTTGCTGTCATTAAATAAACATTCAAGAATATAACTGGTATGCTGGTACAACAGGTGTGAGGAAGTTAAGAATTCGCAGGTAGTTATTGAAAGTATTAAATTTTTCTGTGACTGAGTAGCTATTTCATTAATTATATACTTAAATAAAGCAGAAAAGTTTTTATGCAATAAAATATATTCACCGCTTAAAGTGGTATGTTTCATATTTAACATTTTTTTAAGCTCATAAAAAATTATTAAACAAATTTTACCTTATCAAACACACATTACAGTTTTTTTACAAATTTGCAATAAAGATATTGCCGGAACACACGATTTTCCCAAACTGTTCTGCTAGTATGACTCATAAGGGTGTCTTGCGTCAAAGCAGGACACTTTCTTATATTTCTGACTTTATGCCACGTCAACGTAAATGTGATTAGAGACGGGAAAGGACTGGGGAAGAAATTCAGCCATGACCATCTGAAGGAACCCTCCCGGGGTTCGCCTGGAGTGATTTGGGGAAATAATGGAAAACCGAAATATGGACGGTGGACAAGGATTCGAACCCGCGTCCTCCTGAATGCATGGCCAGAGAGTTACCGCTCACCCAACACGATGGGTCTAGGAGGACACTTGGTGACACTAGTTGTGGAACCGCGCTTCTGCATAGTTTAAGTAAATATCTCTTTTTACCAGTTTACGCGTTTACTATTAAGTGATTCGTGGTTAACTGCAACTTTTTTCAACATTGTTTTGTCTCCCACTAAGTTACTTTCGTTGCCAGTTCTTGTAGCCGTATATAATATTTCCAAGGTTCATGACAACGCATCTAAGAACGTCCAATCCATTTCTTACATAAATTAAATTTAATTTAAATTCATTTTCATTAATTGCTATGGATCACACGCTCCGGTGGCAATTTCCCTAAAACCAATTATCCTCGTTCTTTTTTCCACCAACTGTTATCGTCTACTAACGTCAGCTTTAAATACTTTCTGTGTTTTTGGAAAATTATTTATCATTTCTCTTTGTAATTTATTCCAATCCTTAACCCCCTTACTTATGAAAGAAAATCTTCCCACATCCCTATTTCCTGTTATTATTCCTGAAATTCGTCTTAGGACAGAAAATATATAGTTGGGTTGCAGTATTTACAAACGATGTTTATATTTATTACAAAACAACCAATATAAATTAATATTTCAATATAGTATGGATTTAAAATCCAGAAAAACCTTAATAATGCATATCTGTGGCATCACCATGAGAAAGAAGATGCAGTTTGATTTGTTGTAAAGCTTGAATACTTTATTACATAATTAACTCTGAAATTATTCATATTCACGTCGGAGCGTTCATTAGTATTAGTATCATTTTATCTACTTTGTAATTTTTGAAGGATCATTGATTCAATCTCTGTACTTTGCTTAGAAGGTATGAAGGCGAGCGATAAGAAAAATTTGTTTCAGTGTTGCATAACATCGTTGTTTGGATAAACCCTCATACTTGGGAGAGGGTGCAGCGATAAAAATAAATGGCTGGCGCCTCTTGTATCGGTTTTACATCGCTGTCGTTAAACAGATGTTAAGGTACGAAGAGTCTGGAGTCTTATGACTCATTACTTTCAGGTCTGTATCATTAAAGAGAAAGTATGACGTCAACCACGATCCTGTTAATGAATCATTATAGCCTCTATAGAAACGCTAGTTCAACGGCAAATCATTGAACTTCCTTTAATATCGTTTATATCAGAACCGTAACTGGTAAGTCAGAAGTTATAGCAGTTCACGAACAATGTGTATCTTCATATAATTGTAGCTAATGAAATGGGTACAAACCATATCCTATATCTCAATGAAATATTACAATGACATTGTAGTAAAACACTACAGGCAGGTAACTGCTATATCACACAGAAAATTACACACAAACCCATTTTTTCCCTTGTATTCTTTAAAAGAAGAATTCCGAAAACAGTTTAAAAATAATATTTTCTCCGACTCTTTCTTTCTTCATTGTTGTATGACGCTGGTCCTCTGTGGTATTCAGAGTCTTAAATTTTCCAGAAAAATTCTTATATTTTCCAGAATACTAAAAATCTTGTAATTCCAAAGGAGGGAGTATATTTCCTTTTGTATTAGAAACTATGAGATTCCAAGATACAAACAAACTGAAAAATATTAAAAGCAAAGGAGAATAGATTTTTTAATTAAAATAAGATAATATTTTCAATCTCAAACATGAAGGTTGTTCCGGCAGTATTAAACACTTTGTAATAGACCTCAAACACAGCCTTCTGTGAATTGTAATCTTAGGAATTAAGCAAAGAGGAGAAAATTGATTTATTATGAATTTTTTAATTTTTTAATGTGAATGAATATTGCTTTTATAGAAAGATACTCTGTAAATAATGCA
>JARYHS010001230.1:0-21435 GCA_031002005.1 Vandiemenella viatica | reverse complement strand
CGATGGCCTTTGAAGGAAGCATCCGGCATTAGCCTGGAGTGATTTGGGAAACCATGGAAAACCCAAATCTGGATGCCAGGACGGGGATTCGAACCGCCGTCCTCCCGAATACGCCAGCTGTTTTAGTTAGCGCAATACACCATCTGACAGACGGTTTGATGCACTAAATCTCTCTCGCTTTTGCATGTCTTTAACAGCTGGAAATCCCTACTTTCGGCCATTTTATATAGCTAGACTAAGCTTTTATTTTCTTTATATGTCTCTCTTTGAAATGAATTGTAATTTATTTAAAAAAAACAAGTGAAATTTTTTTTTTTTTTTTTTTTTTTTTTTTTTTTTTTTTTTTTTTAAGAACTTACTTAAAAATACTTGCGGTCATATTTTGATAGGCAACCTGGCAGAATCGTATTCTGCTACTAATAATTATACATCAAAATTGAATTTCAATCAAATAACACAGGGTTTTCAAAATTTTAGCTCCAGGTACCACCATCCAATTTCCTAGCAATGGAGAACACCTATGCAGTAGGTCCACAATGGACAATAGAGAGAGAGAAAACTTTCTTCGGTATCTTAAAGTAAACATTTCGATAAATCTGGAAGCACGCGAGCTGCAAAGCCACGATAACTACTGAATTTCGGTCAGTAAATAAATGAAGAGATACATTTGTGAAATAGTCACTCACTCAAGCAAGCAGTGTCTGAGTGAAGTTCTTGTGACGTGAGGATTCGTCATTGTGTGCCAGAAACATCGCGTGGTGTTAACGTAAATAGTGCAGGCGTCGACTGACGGTGTCGCGTTGTGGACGCCCTCGAGGGCAGAGCTCGGTAGCAGGCAGTTAATTGCGTCGCTTCCGGGGCTTCCATTACACAGGCTTCTCAGCACTCAGCAGCTGAACTGCCGGCATCCAGGGTCAACACTCTGTACGTACAGTGTGCGCTCCAACGCGGAAATCAAACAGAAACAGCGGGGACCTTTAATCGGGATGAGAGAATTCTTTCAAACTGTTATAAGTGATACACGAACTCAGGCAAACTGCAGGACTCAACTTGTAACTGCGACTGCTAACCCTACTTTTGATGAAAAACAAATGTAGACTAGCACGACGGAAAGATACGAGGCGTACTTGGCAATCAAAGTGTGAATTGTCAATACTGCTCCCTTCTAGTAATCGAGAGAGGCAAGCTTCACTGTACGGTCACAGAACTTAGACCAGTAGTTTTGTATTTGTGGCACGCTTCTCGTTTGAATTGTACTGAATACTGTGACTTCCTGGAAATTTAACCTCAGTTCGATGCACAATTGTCTTTTATTTATGGGCTATCGGCATTTTGGGGTGCATATGCTATTTCCAAAACAACATTCGAGTTATTTCTCTCATGACGATTTGTAAGGCTCAGGCTAAAGAATATTGGCAGAAATACGTAGAATTACAAGGTTGTACTACCCAGGTGGAAATGACGCAATTTCAAACAATCGTCGGTAACAACGAACTATCTCAAGTTTCGTATATATATATATATATATATATATTTTAATTTATGAGGAAGGCCCCTGGACAATTAGTTAGTTCTGCCGAGTAACGGTATTATTTGCATGAAGTCTGGTTAACATTGCGACTAATCATGAAGTGAATGCTATTTTACCACTTACCAATCTGTTTTGTTAGACAAAACTGTTACTACTTGTCCAGTAAAATTGAGGGCTGAAGTAAATGGTGATTTCTGTTTCCTCTTCCGTTTTAACTCTCTCCAAAACAAGTTTTTTAAAATACCAATTTACGCAAGAGTAACCATCTAAATTTATTTGCGTTACTACCACACAACGAAAGCACATTAATTTCAACGCACTTGTCTCTTTACTTATTTATTTCGTATGGCAGATGAAATACAAAAACAGTAACTACATTAACTTACAATAAATATAACTAATTCTACAGACTGATGTCTAACGATTGCAGCCATTCAATTGATTCTGTTGTTGCTTCGTGAATCTGATTCATTGTACCACTGAATCTCCTGAGAGGGCATTCTATGGCGATGTGCACCCTGGGCAACGTGGCAAAGCCGCGGCTGAATAGTTTACATCTCAACTGGTTGCTGGACCTAGAGCTTTAGCTTGAGGATATCCCAGCAATTAGAAGATGCAGAACAATGTCTCTTTACTGTCCCTTCCAAACGGATTCACTCTTTCGTTTATTTGTCTCCATTTATCAGTTCATTGCGCAAACGTTTCCATTACTTCACAGCTTCAGTTACAATTCTTACAATGATTATTTCTACATTTCTTCACTACATCTCATTAATACTAAAGTTCTTTAACCCAATAGATACAAGACATTCTGCGACTGACAAGTGAGTCTCTCTGTTGCAGACTCGCAGTCTCTGACCTGAAAAAAAAAAATTGACATCCGATCCAAAGATACTATCTCTATGGTTGAAGTCACCAAAGACTAACTTCTTCATTCCCTCCTCACAAATATTACATATGCTGTTTCCTCGTTTGTAAAAATTAATCACATAAAAAAATTAATATAAAATTAACAGTAAATGTAAGGAGGTGTCTTTTAACATGATATCCAGAGTTTACGTGGATAAAATTAGATTATAGTACCTCGAGAATATGATGGCGACAGTTAAAAATTTAACGTTCATATTTTTCTGTATTCAGTGGGGAACTAGAGCCTAGAATTGTATTCTGGCTGGCGATTGCTACTGGTGACAACAGGATTTCATTCTATGAGGTCCATCCTGAAAGTCATGAACAACTCATTATAAATCATGAAAATTTCAGCAATGTAATTAAAGGACAGCAGGGTCGTAACCCACTGTCTGCACACGACCTGTTGTCAGATTGTGACGTTGTTTGATGCAATCACGTGAATACAGACAATATTTAAGAAATAGCGGACATAAATGTTTCGGTTCGACAGCGTGGTGTAATTAAATTTCTCGTTAAAGTGAAAAAATCAGATGCTGAAATCCACCTCAGTCTTCAACGTGCTATGGAGATGTCCGCATGTGCGTCAGCTGATTTCAAAGACGGGAACACGAGTATCCAAGACGAGCCTCCTAGAGGGTGTCATCGAACTGCCTGCACGGAATACAACAAGAAAGAGTTGGTGACGTATCGTTGTGAATGACATCGCTGCAAAACTTGCAGTAGGACATAGTGCATTGTAAGAAATAATTAAAGCTTAGGGCAACGGAAGGTTTAGAAAGATCATCATCCTACAGCATCCGTATACTTCTCAAGCCTCTATGGAGAAGATTAGGACATTTGGATGGGAAACCCTTCGAACTGTCCCGAGTTGGCGCCCTCCGACTACCATCTTTTCGGTTCTGTTAAGGAAGAGATGCGAGGCCAACGCTACGAGATTCTGGCAAGCAGTGCGTCAGTGTCTGCAGTCTGCTGGGACGGAGTTCTGTCGTAAGGGTATTTTCAAACTTGCAGAACGATGTAAAGAATTTGTGCAAAAAAAAAGGATAAAGTACTTGGTATGGCTTCAAAATAAAAATTAAGACTGTTAAAAAAATGTTGCTCACGACTTTCAGTATGACGGTCGTGTGCGGATTGCAGCTCCGCAGTCCAGCTTAATTTTTAAATTTCTATTCTAAAAGGCAACACGAGTCGTCCTTCCGCGCGACCTGGTTCTCTGTCAGTCTTCGAAACCGTGTTATCATATCTCGCACCGCAAGGTCGACGCAAGCGGAGCTGCTTTCCAACATAAACTGCAATAGTCAACCAAACTGCTGGAATTTGAGTGGCCTAAAGGCATTGAGATCTTCCAGAACAAACCTAAACATTACATTCAGATAACATCGTCATATCATAACCATTTATGAAGTTTGTCGTTTATTCCATTATAAATTCTTCAATTCACGCAAATCTGGGGGTGGAAGAAGGTAATTTGCAGCAGGAAAATTGAACTGAAAGCACTTGAACATCACATTCGTGAGGACGTGGATTCAAGTCGCGATCCGGCAATCCTGATTTCGGATTTCCATGGTTTCTAAAAATCACTCCAGGCGAATACCACGATTCTTCCTTCAGGAAGTCATGGACGAATTCCTTCCCATCCTTATCCCCTCCAATGTCTAATGACCTCGATGTTGATAAGTCGTTAAAGCTTTAAGCCTCGTCGACGGCTAAGGTCATTAGAGGCGGGGAGGAATTCGGCAATGGCATTTTTGAAGGAAGCATCCAGACATTCGCCTGGAGCGATTTGGGGAAACCATGGAAATCCCAAATCTGGATGCCCGGACGGAGATTCGAACCAGCGTCCTCCGGAATGCGAGGCCAGAACTTTAACCATTCACCCACCACTCTCGGTAAGTAATCTCTGTTCTGTTGTTTTTATTTCATAATTGCACAAGCAAAGAAAAAAGGAATTAATATGGACATCAGTACGGTACCCCATTTTCCTGATATTATCTACCCAGTCATTGCAACTGAAGTTCTTTAGTGGAAGAAACATTTCACTGCATTCTAAATTACAGAAGCTGTTCGCACTTAACTCAATAAATTTATGCGGATATTACATCGTCTGTCTATCAAAGACTCCTAGCCTAATATCCGCATTAATTCTGTGACAACTACGTAAGGACTACAACAAGCGTTCCCAAATCTGCACATTTCCGATACTATTAATAAATCCCTTATGGCAAGAATCATATACAACACAACAATACTCCACATGAGGAAGCACAAAAGCCTTACTCGATATTTCCTTTACTGATGCGTCACGATTCTTCAAGATTAGATCTGGCAGTTGCCATCGAGAATTAGCTTCTCCAGTTATGTGCTGATCCCACCTAGGTACTTGACGGTTTCATCAGTCGTCAATAATTTAATGGCTTACTTCAAACTCGTGGGCAACTGGTGTCTTCATACTCGTTGTGAGCATTACCTCGCTCTCATTGTAATTTAATTTACGTTGCCATTTATTCTACCAAGTTAAAATAGCGTCAAGGTCACATTGAGTCTCTTTACTATCAACAGAACCCTTTGCTTCCTTTTACACAACTGAATGGCCAGCAAACAATCTCTCATAGCTAGAGACCACGTTTCCAAAAGTCAAAAGTGCTACTGTACAGACTTCACACTGTAAAGATCTTCAACAGTGATCGGAGCCTAATGACGGACACTATAGGCTATTAAAATACCTAACCTGAAGGCGTAGCTCGGACGCCTAGAACACTCGTGCCGCACACACCACCGACTTACTGTCTTGAATTTTAGTATTTCGATATGAAATGTGATGTTCTGAGGAGAGAGGCAGAAAAACTTTCTTGGGATACGAAGTAGCGGGAAGTAATAATGATGAGATTGATACATCTTTTTCGACACGTTTTACCCATTGTCCTTTGAATCGTTCAATACAACTCTTTAACTTATATCTAAATCCAATGACCCTGCTGTGTTGGTGTTTGAAATTGCACACCAGACATTTGAATTCTCATATCTGTTTGAGACAGAAATCTTTAAAACATATTTGTGATTCCGTTATTATATTCTTCTAAATGAAATAAATTTGGTTTTACTTTTAGAGATTTTTCAATTATATGTTTTTTGAGGGATTTAGCAAACGTATTGATTTTTGTAAATTGTTTTCTGAGGATACTTTTTTTTTATCTGCTTAACGTCTCTCAACAGCGAGGTCTTTAGAGACGGGAAAGGATGGGGGCAAGGAATGGGAAGGAATTCAGCCATGGCATTTTGAAGGAAGCATGCCGTAATTTGCCTGGAGTGATTTGGGAAACCATGGAAAACCCAAATCTAGATGCCCGGACGGGGATTCGAACCAGCGTCCACCCGAATGCGAGGCCAGAACGCTAACCGTTACACCACCACGCTCGGTCTGAGGATACGACTGACCTGATCAAGATAGAAGAGTAATGGGTTCAATGACTGGTATTTTGTATTCGAACACCTTTTATGCTACGTCCTTTCACTTCTTCTCCAGATTTTGCAGATATAAAACAAGTAACGCCTTGTCTAATCACACGGTTGGTTTTTATTGGCGTTGCAGCTCTGTCATTTGGGTAGTCTAAAATCGTGCTGCTGCGTCTGCACAAACTTTCAATGACTTGTAAAAGACTTCTAGGTTGATGGCTTCATTTCAGAGCAGAATATCGGCTGGTACTAAGCCGCCGAATTTGTTTACTCAGTAACGTTTAATAGCAATAGAAAATGGCAGCAACCATTTGCACGAGATGTTTGTGAGCAGTGACTCAGTCATTGTTTGTGCAGCTTGTGGAGTAGATCCCGGGTCTTTGTGAGTCTGTCTGGAGACATGATAACGTGCTGTGCCGCCTTAGTCCACTATTTGTCTGTGTCACCGCACTATCTTGATGTAGGTATGTTACACGCATTGTACGCTCACACATACAAGACGCTTCGCTTAAAGTAAGAAACTACACTTACGTTTCTAGTTTTAGCGCAGTGTATTTCTTGCGTGGGAATGGATACAAGTGCAAGGTGATAGCCGACGCTTTGAGCAGTAAAAGGTTGAACAAAATCAATAACTAAGAAAAATAATAAAAGAAGAAAACCTTTCTGCTTTATATAAATGGATTCACTGAGAGCATACTTAAAAGTACTGGCCAAAGTCAATATTCAGTCTACTTTCAGCAGTATGAATAAGGTGAGAATCAAAGAGCTACAAGTGGATCGTGCAAGATTCCTTATGAATATGAGCAAGTGATATTGGCAAAAAATCCAGATTGAACACAGTTAGATTGAAAGAAGGTTATAGTCAAGCGAGACTTGAACAAACCACCAAATCGGCACTGTCGGAACAGAATTTATTGGGAGAACAACCATATTACAAAAAAAAAAAAAAAAAAAAGGATTTCTTGTCACAAAAAATTAGGGAATCCATGGAAACTATAAACATTAAAAAATTTAACAACGACGAGGGCTGTGGATTGAGCCAAATGGTGAAAGTGTATACTCCCAAGACGAACACTTTGTTACAACAACCAGATCCCTCAATGGAGCTTGAACGTCTCTGGAACAGCGGACACTTTGCCCAAAAATATAAACAGTCCGTTCATTGTACCGGGAAACAAAGCGGATACTTTAACTGGAAGCAGTCCTGAGTAGGCAGCAGACTGGGACCGAAACGTTGGAATCGCCAGTAAGAAATACGCAGCACTAAACCCAAAAAATAAGTGTAAATTTATAAAACATCGCTGCTAAAAGAGTGAATAATTGTTTTATTTATTAATTGAAATTCAGTGCAACATTTGAAGCTAAATAACAAACTTGTATGAAATATTGACTCATGATGTGACGAGTCGACCTAGGAGATATCCGACTACTTGGGTTTAATGTATATACTATTAAGTTAACAGGATGTAACTTTTTTTTTATTTTTTTTTTTTTTTTTTTTTTTTTTTTTTTTTGGAGTTGATCATCATAAATTCTAATAACAGCGAATTTTTCTAACGAATAAAATCCTGTCTGATTTTTATAACAATAGTTGCGTGCGCTGTAGTTTTAACGATATCAGTTGACTGCGAATGAGGAAGCGTAGTGTCCACTGTATAGCTCAGAAGCCACCGGACCAGTCAGCGCCTGTTGGACAAAGTCACATCTGTTTCTGGGTTTGTTTACCGGGGGATCCACCTGTGTCAACAAAGGAACGTGCAAGTCTCGTATGTGACTCGTGGGATTAAAGCGGTTTCGAACGTGAAGCCACTCGAAGTAAAGGATGATCAACTTATTGCAAAAATATCTGCTCTCACAATGCAATACACGGAACGGAGGTACTGGAAACAGAAGCCGGCCCCTACTCTAACAACCGCCTTCCGAGAAGTTAAAAAATATAGCAACATAATCTATAGATCACGCCTCCTTCCGGTACATCTGCACAGACTTTCGAGAGGTAAGACAAGACTAGACATTATCCTAGACAAAAAATTTATAGCGGAAGGCAACCACAATAAAAAAAATCTTAAAGGACCGCATTACAAAGCTGGCAGATAACCCCATATGCTTATATACAGACGGCTCTAAATCTGGAAATCGGGTGGGTTGCGCCTTCGCAGACCCTGCTAATTGAAAAGAGGGGCTTATATCAACTCCCGGAAGAGGCATCGATCTATACCGCCGAACTACAAGCCATTTTAAAAAGCCCTAGAATACGGCTTACATTTGCGGACGAACAGACTAATCATCATATCAGATTCCAGATCAGCTTTACTGAGATTATCTAACCTGGCAGCGGACAACGGCAGAAGCTGGCTGATATATGATATTGTACAGCTAGTAGCAAGACTCAGAGATAAGGATCGGAAGTGACATTTATATGGGCCAAAGGTCACGCAGGAATAAGAGGCAACGAAGTAGCTGACCGACTAGCTAAGTCAGCAGCACTCAATGGTGAGAAAATTAAACAAATTCCGGCGTCGGACTTGACCCCTATATTCCGCAATAAAACCAGATTAGATGGGAAAGAGAGTGGCGGTCAAAAAGATACACATAAAGGTGAATACTATAGAAAAATCCATCCAACTATCCCACGCTCAAACTGGCATGACAACATCCAAATCTCAAGGAAGATCACAACCTTTGTCTCTAGGCTCAAATTCAACCAAGGGCGCTTCGCGAGCCACCTCTTTAGGATTAATGCGGTCACCCCCCCCCCCCCCCATTTGTGAATGTGACGGTATTAGTGTCGAGAACGTAGATCATATATTTTTGCCTGTGGACGCCGCTGGGCAGAATCAACTGAATTAATAGAAGAACTGACTAAACACGGTGTGGAATTCCCTTCCAAGATGCAGACCCTTCTCCACGAAAGTAGGACGGAAATCTTCATGATTCTCTTCAATTTTGCAATAAGAAACAACATAGAAATATGACATTCTCATTTCTAAAACCCACATTACATTGAAAGGTAACCAGTCTGTTGATTTCTGTACCAAAAGGCTGTGTATTTTAAACTGTGGCTTAAGGGTACAGGTAACCACTGGAACAATTTACAAAACTTGTGTGCTGAATTTTGTATTTACATGATGCATATTATATATTGTATTTCAAGTTGTAAATATTTTATGTTAAAACGGTATCTTATGAATTTTATATTGTATTTTATCGCACTATTGTATCATATTGTATTATTGTTTTTTATATTATATTTATATTGTATTATATTGGGTTATATTGAGCATGTGTTCTATGATGCCCAGTAGATGAACGTATATCAAATGAAACCAGACATCAAAACTATTAAAAATCCACATGTAAAAATAACCAAACTGTAATCAAGCTGGCTGTATGGTTTGTACCAAAGGCCAAATAAATTAAAAAAAAGAAGAAAACGTGAAGCCAGTATCAGAGATATTTTTAGTTAACATATTATGTTTATGTAATGACAGGTTATGAGCTCATTAAAAACATACCTTTCCGCTTAATATAAAACACTTCCGGTCGTTATGTCAATAATTTGACACACTCCTGATATTATTATTTTAAAAGATAAAGAAAGGAAAGTGATTGTCAAAAAGAATACAATCCTATAAGAATTATATATATAAAAAACTTTCTGCAACGCACGATTAAACCCTCTACAATTGTTTTCAGTCCTATAATTTTACCAAATTTTTGGCCATGATTGTGTTGAGATTAATAAGAACTAAAATCGTGCTAGACTACAAGTTTCTAATTTGAAGTTGTGAAACTGACAAACACGCATAACAGGCATTTTGACGACTGATTGCGTACGGATTTCGTATTTCAGAAGATATGGAACGCTAAACGCCATAAAACATAGAAGTGAAGATCATGTAATGTAGTAGCAGATTACCGCAGAGCACATCCATCGGAAGCATGTTCTAATTCCTGCGTTGGAGATGGCAAAAGCATTCAGTCCACGTTTTATGCCACACTAGAGTGACGTCACACACCAAACAGCAGTTCCACGAAAATCAGAACACGTTTACTGTTAAAGAGAGTTCTCAGATGTTTGCGCTGTTTCGATTATTTGTTCTACATCTTATACATAGTGACAAATTTTTAGAATGACTAATGAAATGTATATTTGACATGGTCCACTTTCCTTTTACTTCTTTAGCGACAGATAATAAAAAAGACAGACGTTTGAGAGTACTGTGGGGTGAGCTGTAGAAAAGATTTCACGACAATAAATCTTTGTACTAACTATTTTAACCAGACGCTATATTAATTGCATTTTATACCGACATACAGCAAAAAATATTGTTTAATTATCGAATCAGTCGTTACAATCTCTGACTTATGAGTGGGTCAAATCAATCACAACAAAAATAAAAACACTAGGCACAGGCCGAAATATATGATGAAAAGACGATATAGACGAAAAACTATTAAGGGAATTCGGGAGTTGATTTGGGGCTCATAGTTTCGACTGGAGCACGACTCTTTTGACTGGATTTCAGTAATACTGGCCAAACAAGCTGCCGATCTCCTATAAATCTGTGGCATCTCGAGATCGACATCCATATCGACTCATTACCGCTCGAAAATACTCACGCGGTGCTGCTGTGGTACTGCAGCAACTCTTCTGCTAACTGATAATTACGACCTTGTAAGGTATACTAAACTTTTTTGGGCTATGTATATTTAGAGTTCAGTTTTATTTCCTTTCCTACTGTAGTCATAAAGTTATCGGCCTAAAATACATGTTATCTGTGAAGTTAATATGGTATGTATTTTCACATATATTTTACATTTAAGCGTGTTTGTAAGCAGTTTAGATCCATAAACAGAACATCTTCCACAGTATTTATGACCATACGCCTATTTTAAACATACAAAAATCCCTGTAATATCACAATAGGTATTAATAGTTTGGCAGCAATAACCTCATATCTTCCACAAGTATTTTCTGTTCTGATGTACGAGGACATTAATTCAATGTGTTACATGAACGTATATTCGTTTCGGCCAACTAGGACCACGTTAAACCTCTGTTTGGCTTGAATTTGATGTGGGTTTGTACACATTAGTGTTGCAAGGGTTGTTAGCCCTAGAGGGGACCTACAGTTTAACTTGGAATCCGAACCGTGTAAGCGTTCTGGAGTTGTTCACATTAACCAATAAGCTGTGAGGTCGGCTTAAAGGCTCATGAAAATACCAGCCAAGACGGGGATTCGAGCAGAAGACCTCCTGATGTCCCGTTTGGTTAAGGCAACCACTGAGCCAAGAGTCCACTTGTTAGTCGCTTTCACAGTTTATTATGATCTTATTTATTTGGTGATTGGCAACAAATGTTCTGCAGTTTTATTCAACCGTCTTTTAATTTAATAACATTAACTTTCAGCATTTCAAACCTAGACATGATTCTGTCAGAAACATTTTTATCAAGTTAAAAATTTCAGTTACTCGCTTACTCAGTTTTTATTCAGGCGTGGCATTTTAAGGAAGTAGCGTTAATAGTCATTAGTTGCCACTCAAAAACAGAACGGAAATAAGTATTCTCTTTTCGAATTAGTTTGTGAATTGAAAAGGCCACCTACCTGAAAAACTAAGTAAGTTGAATCTCAGCGTAAAAATAAATGGAAATTTACACTTTCCAAATTTGTGTCTTTATGCTTGATAACATATTATTGTATTAAGCCAACTTTACACCAAAGTCCATTCCGGAGAAAAAAAAATTCTCATGTTTCGATGGAAATGGATATAATCGTTTGTTTTCACTTAGCCTCTGCGTAGTTTACTCAATAATCGTTTGTGTCTGGAGGGTTAGTTATGTCGTCGAAGTTGTATCGTATAAGGGCGAATTTCTCATTTTTAATCCACCTTCGGATGTTCTTTGATGTAGAACTCGGATGAATTCGTTGTTGAGTTCCTTGCCGTACACGCGAAAAGCCACTTGCTGCTGAACGAGAATCAAAAGAAGCAGATATCGTCCGTGTTGTGTAACGTTCCTTTGAGGGCATTAGACCGCTCCCGCCGTGAATATCGGAGCTGCGCGGAGCGGCGCCGTGAAGCGATTTGGATGTGCAGCCACTTGTTGGCCGGCAGAGCCCCTTGTAATACCACCACCCGCCGCTCTTCCACGACGGCGCAGCACATCCGCCTGACAGCGTTTATTTTTCTTTCTCTTACGCTTCCGTTCTATTACGCCAAGCACAGAACTTTCTGCTTTTATCGCCTTTGGAAAAAGAAAAAAATACGCAGGACTGCAGCGAGAAAATGGAAATACTTCCTTTATGTAATGCTAATGGAAATATCTCCAACAAGTATATTCTTCTAATTATTACGGAATTAATGAAAAATCACATGATGGAAACAATGTAGTTTACTAACTACAAATTTTTTGAATGAATCCTGTATCTGTTCTTCTCCTAAGCTAATCAGATCATACCTACCTATCTTGTACAACATACGCCCTGCTAACTATTCCTACAATTTGGTCCGCCAGTAAGGGTGCAGGCCAGAACAGTCAGCCAGAGACTGAATCTTCATACGATGGGGAGTAAGAGATGTGTATCATTTGTCTATATATCTATGTGATGGACACATCCCTCATTACGCGACCAAGACTGCCGGGGGAGGGAATGTCCCAAGCAATACGGCAGGGGGCACACTCAACTCGAGGAAGCATTTTCTAATTTGTTTATAGTAAACAACATTCCTTTGAAAATAAACTTTCTTTGTCAGAAAAATAGTGATATCCAATCAATATATATAATACATAAGATCGAAGTTCCTCTCGTCGGTGAGAATTAATACAGTCCTCTCTGGTGATTAGCCGAGTGGGAAGAGTGTTTTCACACGATACTTCGGCGATCGGATACTCTGACTCCATCTTCAGCAGATGACTTTATTAAATATATTTCAAGCTTAAGATATCCACACCTTCCAGTTCATCAGAACTGAAAACATAAAACTACAAATAGATTACAATCAAGGTATTCAACGTGGAATTTTGCTCAAGTGATGGTCTAAAATCACTTCAACATAAGCGAAGCATGGTGCGCTGAGTGGGCGAATTTCAAACCCGAAAAACAAGCGCTAATCCAAGATCCTACAAGACAGCCTCCTAGATTCAACCTTCCTAGGAAAACCTGGATGGCACTGAACCGAGGGAGAACAGGCCACGGCAGTTGCAACTACTGGGTCTACAGGTGGGGAATGATAGAAAATCCTTCTTGTGACTACGATAACCATCAGCGAACTATTCACCACATCACCATGGAATGCTCTCTTAGGAGATCCAGTGTACAATGCGTCAAATTCACGAAGGAAAATCAGAAGCAACTGAATGGCTGCAATCGTTGGTCATCAGTGTGTAGAAACATCCATGTTTGGTTCTATCTACTGTGATTCAGTGTAGTCATAGCCTTTGTATCCTTATGCTATACGAAGTAAATAAATAAATGTAATCACAGACTCACCTCCAAAATCTTCAACACCGTCTCTAGAGGGAAAGCGACTAATGTAAAATGGACAAAGTTAGTTAGAAAAGATCTCGAGCAAGTGGAAATTTACACCAATGAAATTAATAACAGGGATAAGTACAGAACATTGATTAAAACAGCCTAGTCTTTCCAGACACTAACAGCTATAACAATGCGCCCAGAATCTGGGGTGAAATGGGCCCAAGAAATAAAATACAACCACAGTGGAAGGACGAAAGGTTATTGGGCCCAAAAGAAATCTCACCAGAGTTAAGAACCATGTCGTCCACAGAGGCCAAAACGGGGGAAGAAAAGATGATGGGGCGTTGCTGCTGTAAATTTACGTACAAATTTTAATGAAAAATTAGTGCAACATTTCGTATATCGACTTCTTTACACATCTACAGTAATCAAAACGTTGCGAGTTCAAGAGAGTGAGCCAAGAAACGCAAGGAAAGTGCGCTATGAATGCAGGTAAGCGATCTATAAAGTGCCGGGAAAGACAAAAAGTCAGATGTCCTACGTTTATACATCAAATCGCATGATTAACTGGTAACACCACATGCACAATCCAAAGTGTGTCACCGAGCGTGGTGGGTGAACGGTTAACGTTCTGGCCTCGCATTCGGGAGGGCGCGGGTTCGAATCTCCGTCCGGGGTTATCAATGGTTTCCCCAAATCACTTCCTTCAAAAAGGCCATGGCCGAATTCCTTCCCGTTCCTTGTCCCCAGTTCCATCCCACCTCTAGTGACCTTAGCCGTCGACGAGGCGTAAAACAATAGGGAAAAAAAAATAAGTGTATCAGTGACTAATAGTGTGGGAAGCAAAGGAGGTATACGGAACGTCAAGAAACGTTAACTGACTAAATTATATTTCATCTTTGTACCGCAGAACACAATCAGCACTGATATAATAAAGGAGCTAGAATGGGATTCATTGGAAGACAGGAGGAGAGTGAAGGGAGTCATGGGAGTGTAAAAGGCGTATATTGATGATGAGAGGTGGAAACATATTGCAGGAAGAATTAAGTGAGGAGCCTGGAAGGGAAAATATGACCAAGACCACAAGCTGGCGCTTGATCTCAGGAATAAGCGGGTCGGGGACTCAAAAGAATTGTCGAAGGAAATGATGAATAATTTACCAAAGCGCTCAAAGAATTTAATGTTGAAATTGAAAAGAAAGCGGGAAAATGGTGTTTAGGAAAATTCCACAGGACCTTGCGCACCATCGCAGTCAAAATAAAGATTACCGTCCATCCTCATTGAATAGAATACATGAGTCAGTTATCACTCCCAAACTGCCGAGTGTGCCAGGTTAACTTAACCACAAATGTAATATGTCAGTAAGTATCCCCGCGATTCCCAAATGGACAACCTACGAAAACGCGATTTGGGCATATCTCTCAAGCAATTAAATTGAGATACCTAGGAGAAATTATTCAACCTGCAGGACTGGATCGTTAGGCAAGCAATGATAGAATAACTAAATTACAAGAAGCCTATACAATCACCTGACCCAGATACATCAAAAAGTTAATATCCCGAAATACAAAGTTAAGACACTATAACACTGTAATCAAACCAAAGGCATTATACGCATCGTAAACTTTGATTTTTGTAGGGGGTAGATATATAATTAAAGATACTGAAAAACATGAAAGGAACATTTTATGGAAAATATTTGGCCCTATTTTTAAAGGAGAAAGATGGTACAGGAGAAATGACATGAACTATATCTGCATTCTGAAAAAAATTTCAGACACTTTCAGGAAAAAACGAATTAAATTCTATTGCATATTATTAGAATGATTAACAAAAGACTAACAAAAAGAATTCTTAACCTGGCCATTTCAATGAAAATGAAAAAAAATTGGCTACTTGAAACCGAGAAGGACATCCAGGAAATCATAATCACAAACGATATCATATAGGACAGATGCAGATTTACTAGAGGAGAAGGTCCAAATATGCGGACCACTTTTATTTTGGTTCTACTAATTAACCTTATCACTCATTATGGATAATTTTGATGTCATTTGCTTCTATAAGCAATCATGAAGACGATATGAGGTTTCAAAACGTCAATAACTAATTTTAATTTTACAAAATCAAAGGATTAAAAAAAAATGTAAAATGACTGCTGGTCAAGAGGTAGTCCAAATATAGGCTACTTGCATAAAAAGGGAAATTTATCTCTTCATAAATTGAAGTACACCAAATTTTGTTCAAAACCTTTATCAGCATTTTACAGTCTCTCTCACTCTTTCTCCTCTCTCTCTCTCTCTCTCTCTTTTTTTTTTTTTTTTTTTGGAAGGGGGGGATTTTTGGTTTAGTTTGATAATTTTGGATAATTTTTCTTTGTTGAGGTATCTGATCACACTTGGACAGTTGTTCAAGGCAAGAGCTAGCCCGTTTTTAGACCATGCAGTACTTCAATTTCATGGTCTCGGCAGCCATTACAAAACAAACAAATCGAACAGGACAGGTGTCCTACATGAAGCTTAGCTCATGTAATTTTAAATAAGATGGAAGCCATTTACTTTACTGAATAAGTAACAAAGAGATAAATTAATGTTGTCATAACTTGAAAAGTTTTGAGTTTTTCAAAATCAAGTTTTCCGATAAAACAATTTGCACCTTCGCTTGTGTGTCACAGACCAAGTTAATTTTCTCAATACTCTTCTCCCACAACTTGATATTCCTTTTGGTGCCATTCTCGTGCCTGAGCACAACACCGCTTCCCCCACTTTCAGCAAGTAGCTCGTATTTAGACCCTAGCCCGTCTTTGAACCTCCTCCTCTTAATCGCTTTTTGTTTTCGAGCAATAAATTATGTTTCCTTGCGGTCAATTCACCCGAAAACAACTGGACAGATTTTCAAAGAATTTCAGACACCCAGCACCTTAGAGACCCAGAAATGATGTCAATTATATTTTATTCTGACGTGGTATCTAGAATCTGAGAATTAAAGAAAAATCTCTATGTTTGTTTGTCTTTTTTGGACGCTGGTCAGTTTTTTGTGGGAGCCCGTGGTCTCTGAAGTAAATTGGTTTTCGTTTGATTTTGACGTGACCCCGAAAAGCTGATAAATTAAGATAAAAGCGTTCGAAACGAAATAACCATTTAAAGGTAACTAATTTCTCGCAGTAATCTGTTTGCATATATATCAAAATCATTGTATTTTTTTCAAGATGTATCTGACTTTCCTAATTCTTTTAACCTAACAATGATGGTAAAAGCTTGTGATGTTTAAATGAATTGAGTGTTGTAATACCAGTAAATCCATTATCATCTAGTCTTACGGTGTGGCTCTATAATTAATTCTCTACTTCAGTAATCCTATTGCCGCATGAAGGCGTAATTTAAAACATCGAATATCCACTGAAGCTATAAGATCGCTAACTTAACATCCTGAAAGTAAGAGCGCAATAGGTTATTTAAAACATCCATCCGCTTCAGGATTTGGAACATCACTTTCAGTTTGTGGTTACTCCTCAACGCTGAACCAGCAATAACAGTCCTACCAGGAATAAACTTAGGTGTACTGTAGCTGACTAAAATTCGATGCATGTATCATGTAGGCCAGCGGTTCCCAACCTATGGGTCGCGACCCACTGGTGGGTCGTGGCGTGTGTTTTGGTGGGTCGCGGAACAATCTAGGTTTTTGCCACAAAAATATATCTTTTTTACTTCATCTATTTTTGAAGAGGAACATTTGAAAGGCCCAAAACTCTTAACAGCTGAAGAAAACTCGCTAATAGAACTATCTTGCGATTCTACTTTAAAGACAATTTTCAAGGTAAAATTCTTAATTTCCTTCTGGATGAATGTACAAGCAGAGTATCCAGAATTCTCTAAATTAGCTGTGATGTTCTTGATGCCGTTCAACATGGCATACTTGTGTGAACGAGCTTTTTCTACTTTATTGTTTTTGAAAAACAAATATAGAAATAAACTATGTGCAGAAAGTGTCTTAAAGTTAAAATTAAGCAGTGTTAACTCTGATATCGATGCCCTCATCAGTAAACACCAGTGCCAGAAATCTCACTGTTTGTGAAGTTGTGCTTTTATAATATTTTAAACGTATTTTTCATTATCTTTGTAATAAAGGGGGAGGCAGCTGCACAAAGCATCACCTCATCAAGTTGAAGGCTGAAATTCCAGGGTTAGTTAAACCTCTACTTGCACATTAAAATTCTACTGATGTACCAAGTCATATCTTGGTGGAAAACTCCTACAAATCCCATTTTAGTGGTTGACTGGTAACATTGTGTTTTCCTGCTCCCGGTCTTCCATATTTTCATACATTTGGGTGCAGTAAAACACAATGATAAACGTACCAATCAACCACTAAAATCGGGTGACTTGGCACTGGAAACCACCTTGCATGCCCAGTTGAATTTTAATATGCTGATCGATTTACTTCTAATAGTGGAATTTCAGCAGTGAACTTGATGAGATTACAGTCTGTGTAGCCGCCTCCCGGTCTATTATATGTTTTATGTAATATCAATTCTTGTTTTTATAGATAGTATATCCTTTGTACAAAAATTTGCCTTTTCGTAGGATAGGATAGACGAAAGCGTATCTGGGTCATACAACAGTTCCCATTCTGATATTAGATAGACTCTCATATTAGGTGGGTCGCGAAAATTATTTTGCTTAAAAGTGGGTCTGGTACAAATAAAGGTTGGGAACCGCTGATGTAGGCAATTCAAGTAATGCGAGAAATTTATCGATCTTATTTTCTTAAATTTATGTTAGCTCTTTTTAGCATGCTCTGTTGACATAAATTATACAGTGAAAGTCCATTCTATTACGTAATTCATAAATACTAAAACTAAAGTTATAATTAATTTTGTTGTTTGTTTAATTAATTTTATATTTGGAAAATTGTATTTCATGGGTTCTAAAATGTTATCAGTTTTAATTCACTTTTAGGATTTTATAAATTGCAATATATTGCGTTGTACACCGCATGTGTCCCATCGCAATTAAATTATCATTAGTCGTTTGTCTCGTTTCTGAGTGCCGTAATCCAATGGTACTGGCGACATTGTTTACTATTCGTTGATTGCAAACTAGGAGATAAAATTTTCAGTGGGAGCATGTCGATAGAAAACACGTCTTCATCTCAATACCCTCAGCAAATGGAAAAAAGCAAATGAACGAAGTTATGGGCAGAAGCAGTTGCGATTTAACTAATGATTTGTCTTTTGAATAAATATACGTGTTTTGCAATAAGCCTGCTGTTGTTCCAAGTTTCCACGCGACAAGGTCAAAATTCCGGTAGCAGTTTACTGAGAGATCTGATCTCTGTGCTGTTACTACTTGAGGAAAGAGAAAGAATGAGTTCTCTTTTTACTGAATAGTATATCGAGGGAACAATAAATATGCAATCAAATACTAGTAATTAAATTTTAATGTTGCAGGTAAAGTGTATTTTGACGAAATGAAACCGCATTAAACCACGAGATAGCTCAAATCGAAAATTGGTTCGTACTTCACGAGGGAGATCTTTAGCAGGTGTTTGGTCGTTGCTACTTGCCTCGCACTCGAACCAGTCACTAATGAAACTTATAGATGCTGGTATAAAATATTTTAACACTACCGTGTTAGTTTAGGTAAGGAGGAAACTTACTGAGCACACTATCTCCAATACCAGGTTAAGTACACCTCATTCGGGATTGTCCAACAAACCTTTCGGCTGATTCCCAAGCTTATCTTAGCAATTTAGTTTAATTTAACTGCGAGGGCTCGCATGCCCTGATGCTATTTCCCTCCACACACATTCTCCTATTCACAGTTTTTTTTTTTTTTTTTTTTTTTTTTTTTTTTTTTTTTTAACACGTAATTCCCCTGTCTATGTCCTTCCAAGCATCATCACCAATATATACCTTGTACACTCCTTCGCTATTGCTATCGTCCTGTATTCCAATGTTGAACTTAATTCTTCTCACTATAAACAGTATTCTTCATCGAAGTTAAAAAAAAAAAAAAAAAAAAAAAAAAAAAAAAAAAAAAAAAAAAAAAATTGAAGAAGAATATTGGCGCTGTGAATGATGTTAACAAAAGAACATGGAACTAAAAGTGGAATTTTTATGATGCGATTTCAATTTTCATGTCGTATGGAAATGGGAATGCAAAAATAGAACAGACATAAAGAAGTCCCTCCGCTGCATACAGAAAAGAATAGTGGGATCTTCAGCCATTTGATTGGTTCTTCTGTAGGATTTCTTGCACTTCGCTGGCCAATTGTGGGAGACCAGTATTTTCGTGCGAGTTTTTTTTTCCAGTTAAGAAAAGATTCTTTTTAAGCGAGACGTTTCAAAGAAGCACAGGCCCGCGGCAGCGTAATGGGCTGGGAGGCAGCTGGGTCGTTATATCCTTCTGGCTGACGGCCAAGTGAGTGCGAGAGGGTGTCCGACCAGCATAACGGCAGATGTAGTGGAAATCGGTGCTTTGTTCACGAACACCTGGCGCAAAGTGGAATATGCGCAATGGCTCCGGATTCCCAACGAACAAACAGGCGTACTAATAAAGGATCTTATAACTAGGTATGATATGCAACTGTTACCGTTGACGATCATTCTGTTACAAAGTTAATATACCCGCAGAAGGAATGAAAGAGGAAACTCAAAACGTTTATGTTTTTTTCACGATGTTTAATGAAGTTCTTTAATGAAGCACGAAACTTTTTTAATAGATGTTCGACGTTCAGGTGAAAGCCGTGAATTTAAACATAATTAAGAATTTACATTTTTACGCCAATCAGAATTTAATTTTTCTTAGTTACAGAAATGGTAGTAGCAAGACTTTTTTCCTCTGTTAACAATCTCTAAACTGTATTATATTGGTTCTCCGGGTAGAGCAAGGTCGATTTGTTAAAACCTGCTGAGCAGGCGGTCCTCTGATGAAGGCCACAGCACGATGGCCGAAACGTCAGGTTTTAACAAATCGACGCGGCTCCACCCGGAGGACCAAGATAATACCTACGACGACCGCAGAAGCCTGCGCAATCAGTATCTAAACTGATTTATTGCAATGCTCTATCTTCACTTCAATATACCCTTCACGACATCCTCATGATTTCCTCAATACCCCACTTCATATATTCCAGTCTGTGACTTCCTCTATAGTTCTTACCTTCGACTGTTCCCTCCACTAACAAAACAACCAATCCCGTATGTCTTAAAACGAGACCCACCATACTGTGTTTTCTTTCTGTGGGACTCTTCCACAAGCTTCTTTCCTCGGCCACCATTTTGAAAACGCTTTCATTTCGTACTTTGCCTCTCCGCTTCATTTTCAGGATCTTTCTACAACTTCACATTTCAAATACTGCAATTTTCTATCTTTCTGGTATTCCTAAACCTTACACTTCACTGCATAAAGTACTGTGATCCATTCTCACAATTTAAAAAAAGTTATTCCTGAGTTATAGACTTATATTTGAAACTAAATGATAGTAACAATGACTAAACACAGTGAACAGATTTCATCTGCAACAGAAAAGATTGCCACTTTCTTTAAAAATACTTCGAGTCATAGCACATATCCGTGTTCGCTTCCATGTTGGTTTGTCTGCTGTGGGGTTTTGGTGCCGGAAGAGGCTGAAGTAGTCATCTTCACTATGCGTAGACGCCATACTGGTGGAAGCTGCTGCAGCTAGTCCTGTGTGATGGACAGCATGGGTGCTGTTTTTATTAACTGGACACCTCTGTGTATATAGTGGTTGTGGTACACACGAAGAATAAATTGTTCAGTACTTGGAATTTGCACATTAAGGGTTGACCATTGCTGTTTGATTAATTTTATTCAACTGCTTTCCGAACCAGTAATGATTAATTTTGCTTTGAACGGCTATGTTACTGAACCATTTATAACAGCGTACAAAAGAGTTCAAAGACATTATTGAGACTGAACGGCGTAGCACTGAATCACGTTTACACTTGTCAAACAGCTGGTACAAACTGCATGCTGCCTTAGTGCCAAAACATAACCTCATTTCTCATCCAGCCGTCTATTTTTTCTCCATCGTATC
>JARYHS010001229.1:0-24499 GCA_031002005.1 Vandiemenella viatica | reverse complement strand
AGATTATAACGTTCGCTATTCCAGTCATAATTCATAATTTATCATTTCACAATGTACAATAAACTTTTATTACGCTTATACAACACTTTTTAAACTATGATCAATTGTTATTACACAACTTTTTTATCATCAATGTCTCTTTGGCCGCAGCCATACATATTATTTCATAATTCAATATTCTTTCTTAGCCCGGCAACACTCTATCGGCACCACTTCCAGTTTCATGTCCTACTGTTTTACTCAGTCCATTTCCATTCCATCTTACTTCTCCCTTAATTTAAATCCATATTGTTCTTCTTTAATCTCCATGATCAGCACTCGTATTTAATTCTTGCTGTCAAAGATTCTTAACTAAACATCTTATTCATATTTTATAACATCACTTCACATTCATTATGCATAAAATAAATATTATTCATATCACTTTCTTAACACTTACATAACCACGGTACGTATGATCGTTACAGCTTACACAAGACATAAATATTCCGTTTTTGTGTTGGACTTGATGATAATTCAAAGGAGTACTTGTAGAAATGAATAAGTTCTGCGGGAACCAACAAGAATGACTAATTTAATGAGAGCTAGAAGTTGAAGTTCTTTCCCCTTAAAAGTAACACGCCCGTTGGAGTTACGGCAGGTGTAACAAGCAGAACAAATTTGAGAACTTGGCGGTTGTAGTCGTTTCTCTGAGTGGCAGTTAAGTACGCGAGGCGAGTTTTAAAAAGAGAAGCTGCCAAGTTACCTGCTGCTCTCCAACACTCACTCTGACCAACTTAATGTGCACGCCACTTGCTAAATTCAGACCCGTGTAGACAGCAACTTAAGGCTTTAACCACTGTTGGAAAGAAAAACATCGCGCGCAGTACGAAATCCTACAGATCAGTTGTACATTGCGTTTACTCCTTTATTATCTAAGTAACTCATTAAAATGGATTTTAATTCTTAAATTTTACTAAAAATATTGACCTGGTTAACCAGAAGAAATGATTTCCTGATTCCTCTGTCTCTATTTTCTTACTTTCATTTAATTCACAGAGAATACAAGGTGATCGAACTGAGGTATTTTTAAACTTTACAAACCCTTAATGGCTGTTCCCTCCTGCAGAGTTTTCTTATGAATATGTATAGATAATTGTGGTATTGTTATTCCGGAGAGACATTTAACAGTGAACTATAAAGCAACTGACAAAGGAGGCACTAAATAAATATCTGTGTCTTTGACATTTAATGGTTTTATTTAATAATTTCACATATGCAGGAATGAATTTTTTCAAAGAACGTAGCTGACACTAATCGTTTGGTTAGTTTGAATGAAAGAAAAGATACCTGGTTATTACAAGGGCTAGAGTGAATGCAATACTGACTATTAATGCTTGTAATATTTAAATACACTTACGGCTTACCAAGTTTTAGTTCCCAATACGAAAGACGACAGTGTCGTATATACCCTCACTCCCACTCACTATAGGTGCAACGATCATATACTTTTATATTTATCGTGCAATACCACGTCTTCAGTTTAATTATACGATATTGTCCTGTATGTACAGCAATAAAAATACACGTTGTAACACTATCACAACACCCAATCATTTTTGTTATTAATTTTACTTTTATTATTATTGTTATTATTATTTAATTTTAAATAGTTAATGGTATCCTAAATAATTGCATAAATGTGTGTAACCTAAAATGTATTATTTGGTGGTTTCCACAAATAATGGTTGGTAGCATCATCGGGGTAGCATAGTTAGTTTATTATCTTTATTGAGTAATGTTTAGTACCTTTGGCTCGCAACAACTGAGTGTGATTTGTGGCGTCGCTGTGGGGCTTGCGGTTTTTTGTTGCGGTTTTGTGTTGCGGTTGCGACGAGTTTGTAGCGTCATTGCATGGAAGCTATATAGTATTGTGAAATTGTTCGTAGCATAAAAAACTAACATGAGTGCTTAAAAAAGTGTTTTAAGAAACTGGGTTAGTTAAACACAATAGTATTTTTATCAGAACATTGTGCTTTCATCTTAGACTTCACAACAGTACCTCCCGTTTGTTTGGTAGTTATATCCCACTAACCACAGTAGTTACAATTATCAGAGCTGGCATGACTTGAGAGACGATAAATGGCCAGAAATATGCAAAAGAACGCTATCATCAGCCCTTACTGTGGCAATATTAATAGTCGAAATGATTCTTTGAAGGTGGTCTTGGTAAATTACGGCAAAGAATTAATCATACTAATTGAGTGAAAAGCTTACTACATTAAAAAAATATAGCGTGGATTTGCAGTCAGAATTTCCGAATTAAAACAATCGTTAATAATTTCTAATGTTTTCCATGTATTAGAATACTTCTTCAAAAATAAAGTTAGCAAACACTTATCTTCATGCAATCGGCATGTAGTATATTGAGGGATTTTAGCTATAGAATATTGTAATTTTTACTCGGGATAGTTTTTCTCAAGCTACAGCCATGTAATTTAATTCCACCCGACGTAACATAGACCAAGGTTAACAGGTTCTCTTCCCGTGAGAAGAGGCCTCCCCACCATGGTAAATTCAAAAAGCCCTTAGTAAGATGTTTTAAGCGAATAGAACTAATGTCACATGACTCCCCACCACCACGCTCCTACGCCGGGGAGCCCAATCTGAAGCAGCTCCCCCAGGCAGTCTCTTGGCCGAGTCTCAGGATGGATAACGCCAACAGATGGTATGACGAATTTATTAGGTAAAGGCTGATGCATTTATACCCTTTGCTGGTTTAGAAAGAGTGTCTCGAGTGAAATGATTTTATTAGTAAGAATTTTCATTCATGAGAGCTATTTATTCAGTATTTTTCAGTTTTAAAACAGTGCTTATTTTATTGAAGTTGTTAAAGTCACTCCATTCTTTCAATACATGTGTCACTTGTATCACTGATTCCTGCTCATTAGTAGCGCTAAGTGAGGGCAGAATGTAATTTCTCTGATCCTATAATGACATATCTTCGGTGAAACTGATCGAGGAGAAGTTGATCAGAGGGGAATCCACCTTGACTGTGGCGAATCACCACTCGTTCGTTACAGGCATTAATATATATCACGGTGTCTTCTAAAATCCAGAGTTTCTGCCCAAAAGTAGGCCCAAAGGTGCCGTATGTTTCTATAGCATACGAAATTATTTCTATCACCGGATCTCGAACCAGCTGCCAGCTGACTCGAACCGAGGACGGTAGAGCGTCGTGGTGTTTCAGCGAACTAGGCCAACAAAGCTGGCATGAAGAAAATAAAAAAGTAAACTAGTTTTGATTTGTGTATCACTTTTAATGAGATAATGAGTTGTCGACAGGTGTTGTTAAAATATTACCAAACTCACTTTTTCTGCCACCTCCTCTTCCCTGTCACTATGCACCATCTCGAGGCTGAGTAACTGTGCTGTGTGGCGCATGCACTCACTACTCGTTACAGTTGCTCGAGAGGGTTATTGTCGCCGGTACCAAGTTTCTTGCTCCAAGTGGGAGAGGCTATTGTGTCGGAAGTTGCGGGTAAGACTATAATATCAGCCAACCGAGAGCTCGCCAACTTTTAATGGTAGTTCACTGTGTGCACGCAGGCACTCGTGGCCGGGGCAGCTCCAAAGCTAACCGCAAGGCAAATCCACAGCCTCTGGGAGAGCGGCGTGCCTACATAACAGAGAACACACGTCACGCAAAGTGTAGGACTGTTTCTCTCGCTAATCTCTCTCTCTCTCTGTGTGTATGGAAAATAATCTAGTTCACATTAACCATAACATTTTTAAATTGTATTGGAGTATTTTGTAAAACATACAATTTTTCATAACGATAATTCTGTACAAATTACGTTTACTTATTCACCAGAATGAGTTTTAATAGTTGTCTGAAATAGCAACAACTTCTTTATCTAATTTAAAATGGCAAGTTTACTCTCGATTGACTATGACTGTGTACTACAGATTCAGGGGGAACTGCACCACTTACGGTACCTGCGAAAAACTGCTACTAACCTGTTGAAATTTACATCAGTCGCTTCGTGAACATGTCCTCTTCTTTTGCGATCGCAAATTCCGGAAAAGTCGCCAGGAATTTAATTAAAAATGCGGAAATATGAAAGGCTGAGCAACTGCAGTTTTTCGCAGGTACCGAAAGTGGTGCAGTTCCCTCAGGGGAACCGAAAGTGGTGCAGTTCCCGATTCAGGAGTAAGGAAAAATCAGTGCTGTTAAAAGTCAGCGTGACAGAGAAAATGTAATTTCCGTTTAGAGTTTCAAGATGCAAAGCATCAGTAATTAATAAAGTGAGTATCAATGTATGTACTGTACATTTATATTAGCTGTGTATATCACTGACATGACTAATGTCCTTAAAACTGCAAGTGCAGATCATGCTTCAAGTGGCTGATGTAGCTATGAGTTTAAGTTTCTCACCTTTCCATATATCGATGTCAATAAGGTCGTCCCACCCCTATTATATATGCTCAACAATGTTGTACAGCTGCTTGAATGTATCTTGGCCATGATGTATTACAGAGTCTCTATTTGTTCCGTTGATAGGCGTTGTGACGGGAGAGGCTCCATTTTGTTAGCTGTCTGTGGACGCAGGCGAGGTATCGAGCGACGCCAGGTATGTGACGAGGTTTACGCCGTGGGATGGCGCGTCTCATGCGTTATTCAGGTCCATCGCGCCTCGGCAACAGCACTCGAAGCGACGGCCGTTACAGGGCTCCACTGACGTAAGCAGAGCCCCTGTACACAGAATGAACTTATTATCTTCACAGCTCATTAGTGATGCATACAAATCAACATCCGTAACGCGATAACATTCCAACTATACAGTATACTTCCTTCTCCACCATAATCACAACTACCTTCCAGTCTGAAATAAATTTTGACATCATATCAGCGAATATGGAAAGGTTGATGTTCCTGTCTCATATGGCAGTGTCAAGACCGGAGGGTCTCCGATATTTGGTGAGCCTCTGTTCTCTACGGTAATCAGTTGCTAAGACAATGTGGAAACTTGAATGGATGAAATACTGAATAGGCCTATGCTGGTTGCCATTTTTAGCAAGAAAACGTTAAATTTGAGAGTACGAATTATTTTGTCACTGATCAAATTAAAAGCACATGTACACTAGTGAAAATTAATGCGTCTATTATATTTACTTGTCCACGATAATAATGAAATGTGTGAAATATACGTCACTAAGAAACGGACATTTCAACAGACTGTAACAATTTGGCTGGTGTGCTGCTACTTTTTCCGACTCTATGTTAACATTTATAGGTAAATAAAATATTCTTTACGCCAAATTATTATTGGGTTTCTGTCCTCTACGTCTAGACATCTTTTTTGTTTCCTGTGTGCTTTTATTGTTATTTGTTGTTTTTCTTTAAAAATTATGATATTTACTGTTTGCCCTTAAAAGATTGTCTGCTAGATACATATTTTAATTTCTAGTTTTAAAGTTGGATTCGCATGCATACTGTGTTCGGGATTTAAAATCTCAAAAATTTTAGAATCATCTCTGTACCCATTGTATAATTTTTACAGAACTAAAATTGTACTTCACGAGATGACTTGTAACAAATCACAGCTATCGGTATTGATTTAAACTTTTAATGCCACTATTTAGTAATATTTTGTATGATTGAATTATTTTCTGAGACTGACGTGTTAGGCGGAGTCCTTCTATTCGTTTTTACTTCGGAGCGCTGCATAACGCCCGGTTCCCGCCTTCAAGTGGCCTTCCCTTTGCTGCATCTAATATAATACATTAGAAACTAGGTCCATAAGATATTGCTACAGAAAATAGACACCTTAGAACCATCATCCATGTTGGATCCCATGTAGGAGACACAGGCGTTGAGAGTCAGCTTACGACAGCTAGAAGACACCTAAAACCTGATGAAGACAGCAGAGCTAGCTGTCGAAACATCGTGTTTATACAACACCATCGGGCTGGACACCCAAGAGGGTTTCATTGCAAGAGACCCCACTTCGTGATTGGTTAGTATTTTTATAGGAGGAGAGTGAGGGCACCCAGTACAAAAAAGCAGACGGTTCCTCTGGAAGCAATTAAGAAACTGGAGACACTCTTTCATTATTCTTACTTGTATTCACTGGTTGTGCTCTCCTTCTCGTATTTCGAGGACGCTCATTCCATTTCAGGGTTCGGGACGAAATACTGGTTTTTTCTCGTCTGCAGCGAGAACGCTTTTCTGCGCCACAACGGCAGCTCGCCGCTGCAATAGTCCGTCGATCCATGACAGAGGACAACAGTCGGTCGGCACGTCTCTCTCGGCAACTCATTAGGGAACGCACGGCTTCTATCGTCCGCGCCAGCGAACCAGACGCGTATCATACAGGGACCATCCACTGTCCGACGATCATCACAGTAGCCCGCATATATGGTAAAAATGAACTACGTTTATTGAAATGAACACATGCGTTCCACGACAAGCAAACTATACGAACTGAGATAGAATCTCATCCGGTTGAGCAGTCTAGCTGTATTCTGAGTAAACTAGCAGAGATATCATTATTCTCTGATCGTTGTAATATTTTGAATAAATGTACAAATATTCGTTAATGAAGATTACTGCTTTGGGTTGAAATAAAGATTAACACTATAATCCATCCTAATTTAAAATCTGTCAATGAATACCTTCATTACTTATTCAATTATTTTCACAGATGGTCTTCTGTCAGCTGTGATAATGCCAAATAATAATCAACCAATGTATAATTGATTAACAAAACTTCATTTTATAACATTGTAAACTGTTCTTTTCAATTCAACATGCCATATGTTCTTACTTTTTTCATACTGGTACTGTTGTGCGGAGATACAAGGTAGTAACTAATTTATTATAATTCTTTCGTAAAACAGACGAATTTAAATAAATTCAGTAATTATTGGCATCTAATTTCTTTTAATTACTCGTCCTAATATTAGTACAACTCGTACACAGCAACAAATTCTCCAAAATCTCTTTTTTTTTAAAATTCAAAGACGAGTTGTTCACGACTGAATTGTCGATTGTTTGTTGTATGTCTCCTGTACTACGTATATTACTTAAACATCATGTAGCATCTTAAGTTTGCATCAAAAATATTCTCTGATTAAATTAAATGAGTGACAGATGATGTATATTGTTTTAATTTCACATTTTTTTTTTAAAGGAAGTAGAAGAAAGGGTAACTATCTTCCAATGAATTCCAATCAATTTCCTTTATCATATAAGTTACTGACTGTGTGTTCCAGTAATTTCCACAGACAAATATATTTGCTCTCCTTTGCACCGCCAACTCCTGTATTTAATAAACAAAATGGTGTTTCATACTACACCACGACCCTTCCCTCGCTTCTCTGCTACATTCCATCATCACCATTTCCAATACTTTTTCCAATTCCCACTAGAGTTAGTATAAAATATGATGCTAAGGTATCTATACTTAAAGCTTTATGAAAAGATTTATTGTTTTACGCAGCCGTCATGATATTAACACCAAGGCTAGGTTTTAGTCATCTGCTTTGTAACGAACTCACACAAGACTTCGCAATGAAGTGGAGAATGTTACATATTTTGCTTCCTCATGACATAGCTACTCGGCTAGGTGGCATGATAAATGAAAATGTGATAAATGGTATAAACAATTTAAGAAAAAACACATAATGATATTCCATTTATATGCTAGTGTCTGCTAAAACGTTCTTACTGGATTTATTACTTCTGTCATGCAGGTTTTATTTCTTTTAAGGATGTTGCAATCGCTCGTACTTTGACGTAAGTGCGTGTTCTGCCAAAACAGCAGGACATTAAAATAACATACAGCCCCATTAAGGCACACATTAAACTCCATGGAGTTTTATGAACACCGTTCCCGCAAATATGTGCCCTACAACCATTAAAAAAAATGAAAGCTCCACTTGGAGTGGTGGCTGGTCAATATGGTTAATGATATTTAATTAATGTTTACTTCTAATTGACAACATAGTGCGTAGAATACTGATCTTACTTAATCACTTGACTGTTGACCTACGAAAATAAATCTTTAAACTTATTACATTGTGATAAGTAAATAATTTCGAACTAACGTCGCTCTTACTTCCGTTTTAATTCACTAGAAAAATTTATTCATATTTCAGTTTTAAAATATCATCACTATAAATTAATATTAATTTTATGGTCAGCTGTTAAAAAATGTATGATGGAGAGAAGATATGAAAAACTTGGTATTGAAATTACGATATGTTTTCACATTTTGAAAAGTCGTTAGCCGTCTTAGCATCCCAAACCATAATACGCTTTTTTGTGTGATTGAAACGCTTACGTGTCGTTAACTGGGTATCAACTGACACATTAAGGAAGCTGTTCCATTGTATACTCTCTACGTGACCAGACGTAAGTTTACAAGTTTGTAACTGTATGTAGAACTGTCAGATCTGCTATGTAATAAATATGATACAGTTCAGCGTAAATAAAATTTGTGAGGAAACTTTTTCTGATTATGAAATCTATTCCTGAATAATTTCGAACCGCAAGCGTGCCGAATTTCTGTAGTAAAAGCAGTATAAAAAAAAATCCGCTTTAATATTTCCTTGAAACTTCATATTTTTAAACCTCAGACTCAAGTAAACCTACCACCTAATTTGTATGTAGAGTTTACGTTTGATAAGTTTTTTTTACTTAATTTAAAAACTGTGTTATTCTTCTTCAGATACATAACATTCAAAACTATCATGTTAGTTTTTCTAAAATGTAAAAAAGTGTTATAATTTTAAGTCAGTCGTTAGTTACACAAAAGTCTTTCACAAAAACAGTGCTTTTCTAAATAACCTGGTATATTCTCAAAGTCTTTAATTAAATGTTTAGTTCCTTTGCGATTTAGTTCAATGAAGTAAATATCAACGAGCTGATCTTTCACTGACGGTGAGTAAAATATTTAGAACGTTTGTACTCTTTGTCGATTTAATCTTGTGGCCGATTTCAAAAGGTAACTATTTATGGTGTCGGAAGAAATGATTTAATCCATTAAATGCAGAATTCAAAACTGTGGAGCCTAATTGGCATAATAACTTCTGCGTTATTGGATATACTTTTTACTTCTGTATCACGCTTAAACATTCCACGCAAAAATTTTCACTCTATCAATAGAGTAAATAATGTCCAAAATTCAAATTTTGAGCCAGTAAAATATTATTATTGTTCACTTGCTCAGGGAGAATGATTTGCGTTTGGACGAAAAAATTGTCACAGGATGTCGAAATTTACGAAAAATATAAATAATGTAATGATACACAAGTAAGAGATTTTAAATAGTGTGCACACATTTAAAAATTTTAACATATGTAAGGTTTATCTTTAGGCCATGATTTTAGTGCTAGACCCATATATAAGTCACACAAAGCCAATTATTAAAAATGAATTACCAGTTAATTTCTTCAGTGTAAGTACGTAGATGACTGTGATGATTATTATTTAGCGATTTGTTTTACTTGTGTTGTATTCATGGTGAAGAAATAATGGTAAAATTGAAAACCAGTGCCGGCCTATTCTGGTCTAGTCATCGGAATTTCAACGACTTTAACGGCTACATCAGGTGGAAGAATTACTCTCAAAATTGTGGTATACACTCATTCCTTTCACGTTGCCGATAGATTTTGGATTTACTCAGGAGTCTGGGATACAATCTGATGACATGAAATCTCTCTTACCTTACTGGCCAAGACCTGAGTGATGAACTTTTCTTCAGCTATCGGGGCTTGACCAGCAAACTCGGTGGCGACAACGGTGTCGCAGTGAAATGCGGCTACAGAAAATGTTTCTAACGGTACAAATGTCTATCACTATTTCTATGTTAGTGATCAATTAGTAATATAATTGTTATTTCAAGTGGCCCGAAGGTCGTTCACCTCTAGAGAAGCTAGTGTATTTGCCGGATAATAACCGGGGAAATATATCAGTTGTCACGTTGTGTCTGGCGAGACTCGTAGATGTGGCCAATTTGTGTAATTAACAAACAAGACCGACATAATTCTAAGAAACAGAATGTATTTAGTTGGATATGGAATGATAATAGATTTAAAGATTATTATTCTAACGAAGGATACCAGGTCGGTAACATAAATAGTTGAGTTGTGATGTGAATGATAATGGCCCTCCTTCAAGAAAATAGAGACTAATAAGCTATTCATTATGATTTGGTTATATTGTCTAAGCTGTTTATCATTGTAGTTATTCATTTAAAGAAATACTCATTTTCATTCTGTCTGGAGGATTATAAAAAGAATTGTGTCATGATTGTTTGAGAATTAATTGGTGTCTTGATTCTTTGCAATATTATTATCCTGGCCCTCTCCTTCTAATTATTGTATTGATGCATGTTTTAGGATAATGATTAATAATTGTTAATTTGCTAATAACGTAAAAAGATAAATTATTACTATTTATTAATGCGATGGATGCCTTCAATTAATCATCGGTTTAGCAAGCAGGAACGTTACAAATACCGCCAGAAAAACTGTCTGGAATCTGAGGTGTTTGTTCGGCGTTTTACAAATCGCTTGGGAGAAACGGTTGCAACTAAGAAAGAACATTTAAAAAAAATAGTTATATGCCTTTCATCTTCAAAAAGAATAGAACACATCAGAATACGAGATGAAACAGTTTATTGTTTTAAATTGATAAACTAATTAATAGTTAATACAAAGAAAATAGTGATATAAGTAAAACTTTTAACCATGTAGACTTTACACAAAAAACACACAAATGTTTAGTTAATGCACAAGTACAAATGAAATTTGAACACTTGATGAACGGCATCAGATGCCTTTCTGAATGTGTATTTTATTTCAAAGTTGTGAGATAAAGGTAAATATCTTCAACGATTCAGGATGTAGTTTGCCGTTTGAGCAGTGTAAGAAATAAGTTTCGCTACTTTCAAATCATTGCGTTGTACCGGTGAGGTTGGTAAACGGATTCCACAAAAAAGAATGGCTGCTACAAAATTAATTCTCGGAGATAAATTCAGAGATATCTACCTCCAATGGATATAAATTGGATGTTGCATATGGTTAGGGAAATGTTACTGAATTTGAATTCCTGAGAAACGAACTTAATACTAAGCACATAATTTTAGATTAGTTTCTCTTTCAAAAATATGAAGGAACACCAAAAAGCAAGAATTAGGAATGATTTCCATAGGTTTGTGTGAATCCTCAATTACCGCAAAAGAGAATTCGAATTCAATAAGACGATCAACTATTAAAACTTACAGTTTAAGCGAAGATCTTTCTTGTTTGGCCAATGGATTTTATTTTATGAGAATATATAATACAGTCGGATTGGAAATAATTTTCTTTCAACTTTGTTCACTTAATTGGTTCCATTCTCTTCACACTTATTCCTTGTAATTTGCATGACCTTACGATGTCACTTGCAATTTTAATGCGTGACGGTCTCATTAAACTTTTAGAATTGCAGATTGACCTGGTCGTCTAATGAGTATCATTCCTTACTAGAGCTTTTAACTTTCTCAGTTTTGATGAGGGTGGCCTTAAACGAGAAAGCAAACTTTGCTTTTATTGTAGAAACACATTTAAAATGAACAAGAGCCTCTTTACCGAAGATTACAAAGACATATGACAAGAAATTACGTAAAATATTGCTAGCAATATTCTGAGAGAGACTTCAAGAGCTGAGAGAGCAAAATTTTCTAAGCAACATACGAGACACGGAAAAACGCAGCGCTTCTGGCTTCCATAACGTAAAAAAAATCTAAATTAACTTAATATTAATTGCCAATAAATAGAAATAATCTTAAACAAAACTGCGAAGAATTTACAAGCTTCTAACATTGCACTTTTAAAGTAACCGTTTTCTAATTATCTAAAACACTGACTAATACCATCATTGCCAGTTACTGGTGTCTCAATCGATTTAGTACATATACAATGTTTGCCGCAGTCATCCAGAACAGTTTCACGCGATTTAAAAAAAAGACACACATATATTTACGAAAGAAATCATGTAATCATAATAAATCAAACATTACTATTATTTTACACAATTCATAATTTAATGCAAAATAATGAATGGGAAATTAGATTATAGTTGCTTCAAAACTTTTACAATCGTTGAGTTATAATGGGTTTAATTGCAGTGCAAAATCTCAATAATTCATAGATAACTAAGCATCACTTTGAAGATACAGCACATAGTCTTCCATTGGTGGTTAAGAGAGTCGACGCAGTATGGAATTAATAGTGCTGAAGAAAAATGCATATACATTTCCAATTGCCAGCAACGAGAAACATTAACTGCCAAGTAGAAGATAATTTTCAACTCTCCTACTTATCTACATTTTCTATAAGACAGTCAAAGTTATTGTGAAATATCATTTTTAAAACTAGCATTTAAAAATGCTAAAAACAAACATTCCTAAAATATAAATGCAAAAGAAACTAAGTTTTCATGATGAGATGTATGTATATTCGGCACATAGTAGGGGGTAAAGGAAATAAACAAAAGTTAAAAAAAAAACAACAAAAAAACAAGAAACACTGAATTACGTATGACATGCACTGAACGATGAAAATGGTTCCTAACGATATCTTCAGAAGGTAGAGTGGAAAGGGAAAAGAGAAGACGTAGGAGAGAATAAAGTTGATGTGAGACCTGCAGTGTAGAAGATCTCATATCACCAAAGCACTTTCCTGAGGCTGGAATCATCTAACGAAAAGCACATAAAATGATGATGAAGCTTGCAATTATCATATGTAGAGAAAGGAGTGTTTCTGAGAATCTATAACTAATTTAAACTGCGATAAAATGTGTAAAATTTTGAAACAGTAAAATTTTTTACTGTAAAGCCATATAGCCAATTCGAATTGAATATTTTGAGTGAATAGGTATTATGTGTATGTGATGCTGCCTTTCATTATTATTTTGTTTATGGCTTTACGCCTCGTCGACGTCTAGGGCAATAGAGGCAGAGAATGTCCAGGGGGAAGGAGCGGGAAGGAATTCGGACATAGCGATTCGAAGGAACCACCCCGCACTCACCTGGAGTGGTTTTGGTAAACCACGGAAAACCCAAATCTGGAAGGCCGGACTGGGATTCGAACCCACGTCTTCTCGAATGCGAGGCCAGAACGTTAATCGTTCACCCACCGCGCTTGGTCTTCCCCACAACTTTTTTTTTTTTTGATTGCTACTGAATTCTCTGCGCTACTTGTGATTCCTGATGTACGAGGCAGTGTGCTTCTTGAAATAAAAAAGAAATGTTTATCTTTTACCACGTTATTAAATAACGTTTCTCCATTATCTCTAACTCCTGATTTTCAATCTCTCGAAGATCCTCCTGTTAGTTCTGCAATTCTCGGAATAAGGACTGTTGATTGGCTAATTATTTCGCAGTACACATAAACCGAGTAATGTGTTACATATGACGCCAGCACCCCTCGCGAAACTCATGCTTCCCGGCCACAGGAATAAGTACCGTCGAGAGGGATGCGCCGAGTTAGGGTGGAGCTTGCGGCTTTCGCTCCCTCTGAAAGAAAGAAAACAATTTCCGTAAGAGGAAGTTACGCAACTACCTGACTGAAATGAAACAAAGTGAGAAAGCGATTCCTTTTAGAGGTAGCTGGGAGAATCTCTGAACTCTTCTGCGGTGCACAAAATTTGTTAGCAGCTTCTTCCCTTCACCAGAGGTGCTGCAGACAGCTGGTTATTAAATCATGACTTACAGCAAAACAATATTAAACCACTTAGTGTTGTTGACGTGCCATATATAAATACTGAGGGAATCCTGTGTGAACGTACACTTGTTGGAAAACTTGATTTTTGTTCTCTGTGACGTGTCGTCATTCTGATTCCATATTAAAGTGTAGTTCCAGCCACGATATGACTTGTGTGGCAGCTTGGGTCTTTGTCAGTGTATACAGTCATAGGAGATTTATATTTACTAGTGATCGCCCAGCGATCGAAATTCGACAGTAATTCATTGAGTTGTTTAGTTTCTTTCATGAAAGAATAATAATCTAGTAATTCTCTGCATTACCTATAAAATTAAAACGATACACTCCACGCGTGACTGTATGCTAAATTTTAGCTTCTAATCTAACCATAGCAAATGATGAAATGTATTTATCGATGGTTCATTTGAATTCAAAATATTCATTTTGACTTAAGGCCGGAAAACTGCTTTAGCTTTAAGAAACATGCGTATTTAAATGTATCTATCAAAATAATTTCGTCATTTTGTGTGTTCGCTATTTAAATTTGGTCTATTATCATTTTGAATTTCACGCAAATAAGTATTCCTTATTTCTTGTCTCTCTCTCTCTCTAATGAAATTAGTGAAATTAAAAAATCAAAAGACACTTAACCAAAGTTTACCATTTTAAATAATCAAATGACCATATAGTTTCTGGCAGAATCGCTACATTCCTTTTCCAAGTATTCCTTTCATAACTGCAAACATTAATCTCTACTTTAACCGATCCTATTTCACGCGCACACACACGTTCGCAAATAAATTTTCTATTTTAATAATCTATTTGTAACATGTATTAACTATGCTTATTATATTCTTGGGTGGGGTGGGACATTCTCCACTAGTGAAATACTGTTACTGACCTGTTGAAATTTGGATTAACTGTTTACTTATAGTGTCCTCTTCACGTTTAGCACTCTCCTTTTCCGGAAAAGTAACCCCGAATTAAATTAAAAATGCCGAAATATGGGATGCTGCGCAACGGCGAAATATTAGCAGCACTGTAAAAATGACACAAAAATTATCGGTACAGGGATCATATCAATCTAAATAGGTTCGTTTTGTCATAGTGAACATGGTTAGGTTGAAATTCGGCCTGGACCAAGAGTAAAAATTTGACGTGAAATTCGTTCTGCGCAGCCTATGTCGCAAACCAGAGACAAACTGCGTATTTGTTTACAACTGAAGCAATCGATTATCTCTGACTGCTTATATCGATTCCAAGGTTTGTAAAATATATAATTTTAGCTTTCTGTATTTCTTTAAGTTCCTCCGTTCGCCCAATATTCTGGCCGCTAGCTGTGCTATCTACCAGCCCTCGAATTGTTGCTTCTTGCTTCTATATAAGTTCAGAGATTAATTTAGACTGTTTTGTTTCACCAAAGAAGACAAAGTAAGGCCGCTAGCTGCGCCATCTACCAGCCATCTGAGCGAACTACGTAGGCAAGCGAGCGTTTTATTTTACTTAAATTAATGTATTTGTAACGCGTATTATATATGTATAATTTAGCTTCCTTCACTTCTTCTCCATACAATCTTTAACTATGCCAAATCTCACACTTCTCCGTGCCCGAAATATTCTTAAAAATGTAACATAAGTTTTCGCTTAGCGTATTAATATATAGATTTACGCATCATTGATGGAAGTATTCCCTATGTATACTAAAATTATATGTTACTTTTCTAGCCTTTGTAACTTACTATCCTGACGTCAACAGGGTAAAAAACTCATCATTACTTTCTCGAAAGAGACGACTCTTCAATCTTTACTGTTATACGCAACTATTAAGCGTTACTTTTGATGACTGTGTCTTAAACTAATTACTTCATAAATACGCCAATGCAACTGTTAACAGCAGTTACTTTGTCGCATTTATTAAATAAACTAGCAGAGTTCTCGGTGTTGACCGGGTTAATTGACGTTGATTTACACGTAAACTGTTTTTATTCACGAAATGAATAACATGTACCAAGTTTCATACAATTTCCGGAATTAAAGCATACCTAGATTCACCCGCACCCTAGCAAGAAAGGAGTGGGTTTAATTTGATTCACCCGTACACTATTTTTATTCGTCTGAACAGATTCATATGTATCGAGCTTCATTGATTCCTACCGGCCATTTCCGGTACTAAACTAAACCATGATTTAGCAGAATGGGGTGGTTTGGATGCTTTGATACAGAATGTCAGCTTTCATTTTAGTCCAGGTTACATTTCAACCTAATTACATTTGCTAACGTTGCTGCTCGAAAATCGAAACATTTTGCTTGTTATTACATACTGCATACCTAAAAATATATTTGGAATATGTCTGTTTATTCCGGCATCACGAAAAAAACATGTTTTGAATGGATTTTCAAAATTTGAGAGTTTGGGTTCAAAATTAAAATTTTACGTATGTTTTAAGTCGTTACGACACATTTACTTTACGAATAATCAAGATTCTGAAAACTGCTGAATCGATTTTGACCGTGTTTTCGTAGCGTCAAACATTAGATGTATTTCATTGTGCTGATTCATCTGCCGCTGGAGCTAAAAAAATTCTCATTATGCTACTTCATCTTGCACTGCTCAAAATCTATTCCGTACCTGCATAGTAGAATATCAGGTATTCAAAGTTGTGTATCAAGTATTCAGTAATAGCGAGAAATGAAAAAAGAAATTCTTTACTTTCGATTTATTTCATGGAGTATATCGAAACTGGATTATTAAACAACGCATAAATTATAAAATGAATAAAAGCTGCTTTGTTGTCCTAAACTGGTTTTAATTGCAACACTAAAAGCTTAATACAACGTTCTATTTATATAAAAAACCATCAGTGTACACATTAATTATTATGAACAAAATGCTCTAAACGCTCTAAACGCCAGATATTTTGTCTGACATTCGATATATCGAGAACTTAAATAGATTCTAATAAGATTAAAAGCTATATTATGTCAGAAGCTCACGTGTTTAGTGCAGAATGTTATTCGAAAACGTTCAGTTTTCCTAGACCGTATATGATAGCCAAAGACATTGCTGTTGAGTTAATAGAGTTTGTGATGAAAGAAAATTACTGTTTTTATTATTATTATTATTAATTTCTTGCATTCAATACAGACATCTACGGCGTTAAGTAACTGAACATCTCGAATTTAAGGAAAGAATATTTCAAGTTTTGTTTAGTGTTAAATATGCAAAATAATTATTATTGTAAATTGCTTTTATTGCGTTCATTAAAGGCCATGGTCAGAGATATCGCAGTTGTGTCTTTTGTGCGGACTGTGGAGCATGCAACATCTAGTGATTCAAACTTTGGTATTTGTCGTCATAAGTTCATAATTTCATTTAAATCTTCGTAATGATGTAATGTTAAAGTATAAGACATACCAAACAACTGTATTGAGATTCTAAGCTTTAAAACGGTGAAAACCCGATAGAAATTTGCTCGGTAGTTACCGAGTTTTTATTTTGCAAATATATCCAATTTTCGTTTTATAGATCAGATAGATAGATAACTCAATTTAACAAGCACCTGAGGAAGAAATGGCATACAATAATCAAATAATTATTACTAATTTACTTTAGAATGGATTTTCAGTTGTTTCTGGCTAGGAGGAAAAAATATCTTACGTCTCCTTATAGACATGGTTGACTTATGATGTCAGTTGCGAGTTACAATAATAATAATAATAAATCTCGTTGTTCCTTTCCCCTACAATATGTGCAAAAAATGTTTAGACTACTTTGTCTTGTTTTCCAATTTATTACTTCCAAATGCCTAGTCGATTTTATTTTCATCACTAACTTCATAAGTTAAACCAAACCTAACTTCTATTTCACAACTCTACATACTTCGTCACAAACAATCACCACTTCTGAGTGACTTTTCATCCGCCTCTGTAGTACATTTTATAAAATTCAATTGGTTTTTCCACTTACATTTCAACTAATTACTTTATAATTTTTGCAGCTTCATTCAGGCTGGCCGCCGTAATCTTACGTCATCGTAGGCTTTCTTTTATCTTCTCCATTCTTGACTTCAAAACTATTCATTTTCCTCGACTCTAAATCAACTAGTTACTCATTGCCTTAATAATATTCTTAAAATAGGATTAGTATTATACTGTAAATTTACAATTCGCAATACAAATGAATAAATACATTATTTTATACTCATAATTATTGACATATGGGCGTAACGTATGACTGCTACACCTTGGTAGGCCAGGAAAGACCAGAGGCCTTAATCAAAACTATTACATAAGAGCTACAAATAGGTTCTAAAAAGAAATAAATGTAACGAAATTGTTAGTCTCTGTTAAGTTTAACTTGAAACAAAGATTCCGATAGTCAGTATTTAAGTATAGTATCAAGTACTGTACCAACATTTATTCTCAAATTATTTCTTAAATTTTAAATACACAGTTTCACCTTCATCTTTAACAGTTCAGTTTTATAACATGAAGTATTTCATGTGAGTCACTTGATAGTTTCTCGTAAAGCAAGGTGGTGTATCTTAGGTAGCGTGATGTTAATTATAAATTTTGCTATCGAATGGCTGACAGAGCAGTGGAACATGGGAGGGAGTCTAGCCACTTAAATATAATTTGTTTATCACGGTTACGTACATGCCAGTTACTTTAGAATATTCAGTTTATTTGTTTAAAAATGTTTGAATGGTGATTAATTATTCTTTGTTCCGTGTGTGGGGTCGTTCTTGAAGTAAAAACTTCTATGGAGGCGCCTAGGTTGATGAGTTAATTGGCGGTTGTGATCACTCAGGAGCGACAGTTGCGGAACGCGTATGGACCAATATACAATTGAGCGTTCCGCATGCACCATAAATCAAACAGTTGTAAATAGGCAATGGAGAATATACACGCTGGTGTTTTGAGGACGTTTACCGGTTTTGAAGAAAAAGTACTAGACAATAATACACAAGATCAGATAGACGTCATTAGGGTTGCATCAGATTGAAACGCAATGGAGTTAGTCCTCAGCGTTTCAACGAACTTTTTTTTTTTTTTTAAATGACAATAATAATAATAAAAAAACTGAAGTTCACTAAATGTAAGGTTTCGTAAGTTTTTCTAAGTATTCGTACATTTTTTGTCACTCTTACATCGTTGTTCCGTATGGTGACATTCCCTAGAATATCTCAAGACTGTATCACTTGAGTTAAGTAATTACATCCAGCTTGTAGCTGGTAAATATTAGAAAGAAAGTTATGCAGAAATACAATCGAAGCATTGAACGAAGAAAGAGATACGAAGTTGTAACTTCCAATGTGCATCTAGGGGCAAGGCTTTGTATTAGATCTCGAGAACCAGTTTACGAAATTTGATGCTTTTTTCACTAACATGTAATGTAACTATCTTGGAAGGTTTATGTATATTGAACGTGGATCTTGTGAGGTTCATGACTTCACTATACATACAATTATATATCAAAATCACATTTAAATTTAACAGATATTTGTGATTATATAAACTGATTCTAATATTTGAGGGGATAAGAGAATCAACCCTCGAGTGGAGGAGATTCTTTGGTTGGCAGTTTCTCATGAAAAGATGGTTACGGAAAGGAAAGTAAGACGGTCGAAAATTGGAAGGATGACCGTAAAACTAATTTTGGTGAACTGCATTAGCTTGTAATGTTATTTGAACGTATAAGCCTGAGGACAGTGAAGAAGCAATATTGTATGAATAAATCGTTACTAATGTATGAATGAAGACATGTGTAAGGAAAACAAACAAAACATAAGTTGTTGAAAACAGTTGATGAGTTGTAAATCTTGAATAAATTATTTGACTTGATATTTGCGAAAGCTTTTCAATTTATTGAAGAAGCAAGATAAATTTAGAACATATGGTTGATTCATTGCTGAAAAATTTAATTATTAAGATTATTCTTGTTCAAGTAATTTTACGGAGTTGATGTTAAATCCTCGAACGTAGGTATAAGTAATTAATGTGAACCCATCAAATAGATGCTATACCGGAGGATTAAAAGTAAAAATAGTTATTTTTAAAACAATTAAATTGTAAAAGGGAAGATCTGGTAAAACAGGAACAGAATCTATTTCCCATGCAACAAATTTAGTGAATAAGTATGCGCAAAGGTGGACATCAGTGCAGTTCCAGTACCAATTGTTAAAAATATATTGATAGGCCCTACTAACTCTTTCCTGCGTTATTAAACCCAAGCGAAACAAACCAACATGTAATGTAAGATGTTTCCTTAGTCCTAGTTACTTTCTTATGTCGGTAGTTGCACCTACTCTGTGAAAACCAAGCCTTGGGTGCTTGGCATTAAGGAAGAAGTGAGTTCAAATCTCTGTCCATCCATCACTTCAGGCGAATACCAGGATCTTTCCTTCCCGTCCCTTGTCCTCATCCCATTCATCTCTAATGACCTCAACGTCGACGAGCAGTAATATCTTCATCCCGCTCCAAATGCTCTGTATAACGTTTGATTTTCATTTTCAGTGTAAAATTGCTCACAGTATTTTCCAACTGATTCCCCTTCCGAGATCAAGTACTGATGGTCCAATTTTCTCCTCCAGTTACTACTGCTAATTGTTAAATATCCCTTTTGTTCTCACATTTCACAGGCATAAATATAACGCCACCTTAATCAGGCGCACTAGAAATACAATAATAATAAATGACTCCCGCCGTTTGTCGAAGGATCGTTTAAATTCCCGCCTCTAATGACCTCACCGTCATCGAGGCGTTAAGCCATAACTAAAAAACAATACTTTTCGATAACTAATGCACAAGTATATTAACAGCAACAATCACTTACAAACATAATAAAAACTGAGACCAAATCATTACAGTCACAGGAAAGCTAAAAAGCTCGATATAATGTCATAGGAGCATACAAATTTCTTGTCCACCCTCGTTTTTTTTATTGCCGCTCGTCCTATCCGTCAGAAGACATTCGCGGCAGTGTTTGCGGTGAAGGATGATACAAATTCGCCAGCTCTCACACGATGATGTCGGTATTTGCAGCGGAGGCGTCGCAAGGCGGGAACACTGCACCATTTATCTTGGCGAGGCGCCGCCTGTGCTTGCTCGCTCGCCGGCACGCCGTGATAAATTGCCGCCGCTTGTCAGACGCTGCGGTTAGACCTGTGTCCTTCGTTCCTCAAGTGTTAGGGCGCCACTGTGGCCGGTCCCACTTCGGTTTTCTCTCGAGCAGATGCAACGACAGTACAGTGAAACGCAGCATAAACATTAGGTCTTCTGATAGGTGAATGTACAATTGCTCTCTTCATGTTTTGAATTCCGGAGGTGCTAATGCATGTCTTCATAGCAACATACTTTGAGGGGCAAGGTGGAAATAAATATATGCCATTACCTCTAACCATCAGGTTGTCTATGTCCGTTGAAGCACTGCCATCCTCGATTAGGAGAAGTACAATAGGACCGGGTAGCCTGTAATACAAGAATTGCTTGGCGCGAATTTGAGTACCGTTATGTGAGACATTTTGAAGTAATGTTTTTAGGAAACTGTTACAATGTTTCAAGGGCGTGTAAATATTTATTCAAGAAACTGTGTTGAATAAATTCAGTGATATTTCATTAGGAGTCACGTTTATCTCTTTTTTAAGTAAGGGAATCAGGGATTGGAATAATACAACAAAAGACATGATGAATAATTTACCAAAAACGTCTAAAGAATTCAAAGTTTAAATTTGTAGAGGGAAAATGTGTGCAAGAAAGGGGGAAATTGATGTGAAGCGAAATTGCCACCGGAGCGCGCGCTCCATTACAATTAAATTAAATCTTTATTAAAATTAACAATACTACCTTTCACTTGTATGGTGGTTAGAAGCCATCAACTATATTCAATTAAAGTGAAGTGAGTATTCAGCTGGCATGTGTTCGAAACGAGATTGGGCATTACTCGTTCAATGACGCACAGTTACCACGATTGATGTGAAAATGTTAATAAGTTACGTATCTCGTCCGACGCTGTTTGGTAACTTCGTCTACTAATCCACTAACTAAGTGGTTTCCTCATATGATGTACCGTCCGTCGTGAGTAGGGTTTTAATCGATTTTCCGTAATCAAACAGGTTAATGCTGAAAGGTTCACAAGTCCTGCCTGCACTTGTCATATAGATCGTAGCTTACATATTTACGGAGGCATGGAGAAGCGCATGTTCCACCATTATTTGATTGGTCATCGAAACAGGGAAAAACAGGGTCTCTTTCCACAGGATACCACTTCGGTTATTATGTTCCAAAAATGACTCCTAACGTCAAGTGAATCTGACGTAGAACAAATAATATGGCTCATTGAGATACCAAAAGACTTGCATTCTGATTTGTTTTCCTATAGTGATGTTGCAGGATGCTCCAAATTTTTTAATACATAAACTCCTGGTCCTCTCCATCAAAAGTTACCATGCATAAGAATCCCATCTCACAGGAGAGAAGGGGGAAAATGTTAGCTGGCTCCAAGAGATATTGGAAACTAAAGCGAGCACCCAAAAATAACTAGTCGTAAGCACTACCTAGTGGGCTGAAAAAATAATAAAAATAACAAATAATGTTTTTTCCACAACAGTACTACGAAGAAAAAAAAAATATCTGTAGTACAACTAGCGTGAATCCTCATTCTTTTAAATTTATCTCTTGAGCACTGAAAAACCCTGTCTTATTTCTTCAATTTATAGTGAACAACTCGGAAGGCAGTTATAGTTTCTCTGCCACCTTGGTAACTAGACTGACTTTCTAAATGTGCCAAGTATAGGCCTACTTTCTCATCTACTCATTCCTCTATTCATTTGAATCATTTTTAAAAAAGGGCTGTGTTCTGTTGGTTTCCTGATCGTGTCGTAATCAGGTTAAAAGCAGTAGAAAATTAGGTTGGCAAACTAGTATGCATTTTTTAAGTGCTTTATAGAATTAATACTACTTCGTTGTTTAAATTGGAGGTCTAAAACATTTGGTCAAAAATTCGAGGGAAATATAGTTTCTGCACGTCAAACGTACCGTCAAATCAAGGATAATTCCCTCTACTCCGTTAGATGATATTTTAATTCTCGTATGTCCTAAGAATGAGAGCACAGAAAAAATTATGGGTAATCGTAAGGTAAGTTTGTATTGATACAGTCTTTCATCGGCGGCCCAATAACTGCCAGAGATGTTTTAACTCTATATTCAGAGATAATGCTTCGATAGCAAACAACGAATGGAGATTACGGTTTTTGTTTCTGTAACTGTTCAATATATTTTCGATTGCAAACTAACCAAGGAGAAATGTATTTATTTCATTTAAATTCATGTATCAATTATTACTTTTTTATTGATTTATATTTGGCGTTTGCAGATATTTTAGTAATATTCTCTGTTCACAGATGTGGTTACTATAACAAACAAATAATTTTATTACCTATTTATGTTTTCGTAGTAGTTCAAAATTTTTCCACTTTAAATTAAAATTGGAAAATATAACCAACCTCAAAGAAAGGTACGCATTTTACTTAAATCTAAATTATAATGATGAAGAGGAATGTGCGATGGAACGAGGCGGAACCGAAATATATACAAAATTGCATTGCTACAAAATCGAAGTTAAGAGCCTTATTTTATGACAGTTCTATTAAGTCAAGCAAATGGAAAGAAACTTACTGCCAAAACACTGCGTGCAACACATCATTGTAAAAGGACTTAGAAGATAATAAATAAATAAAATTTCAGGTTAGTTGTAAGGAGACAACAGAATAAGAAGTTATAGTTTTAGAGATTTCATCGATGTTTTGTCGTCTACATGTTCCCGGTGGTGCACCTTTAGGTATGGTATCAGGCATGTCAGTAATGTTAAAGCTTAACCGCAGTGAAGTGTATTCCTATCCCTGTCCCAGATTTTTGTAGGGTTGCTCTATGTCTGACACTGATATAGTAATATCTTAGCAAGTTTTCCACGAGTTTCGGCAGTTGTGAGCTGTGAATTACCTTCTTCAGTTTTTGTGATAACTAGGTTTCGGATCTTTAGAACAAGTCATATTTTTTTCCTGAATTCTTTTTGAGCTGAAATGCTGGATTAAATACTGATTCAACGTTTCTGATTGTAATTAAATGTATTTTATTTAGCATATAAATACATGTTCAGACCATTTTCCTAGTTTTGGCCATATGGTCATATTTTGAGGAAAAATCTGGTAGTTTTTTAGTAGTACCTGGAATTCACAAGATATAGATAAGAAGAAATTAAGATAATTATTCACTGAACTGTACTTCTGCTATACGAGTGGTGGAAAAGGGGGGGGGAGACTAATTTTTACTGTGGTCAGAAGTCACCAGTCAAGAATAGAAAGTTATACATTATTGTCACTCTCTAAACGTAATGTTCCGCCCGCCTTTTAATCACGACAACGCAGCAGAAGCATGCCTGTGTCGATCCACGTCAATCAATATCTCAATTAAATATCCTCAGTCATCGTTAAATGTGCAGTGGATCAGTGAGTAGACCTACCACCATGCCGAAAAGAAAAATTTCTGAGAGTGCGAAGTTACTTAAGGGAATTTAGAGACGAGTATTTTAGTACAGATGAAACAGTTCTATTCTGTAAATTATTTGAAATTAAAGCGACCTCAACAAAACAATTTAAAATTTCCAAATGGTGTAGCGAGTGTACCGTAACAACTTACGCTGTATAAATGAAAGCGACACTACTGGATAAAATAAATGATGTATAATTGAGCATGTTTTGATGTATAG
>JARYHS010001228.1:0-12351 GCA_031002005.1 Vandiemenella viatica | reverse complement strand
GATCTTAATATCGTCAATATTTTCAATCAGCAGGAGAAGCTAATAAATTCGGCCAATCCAAATTTGTATTAGAAAAATACACGGCCGCCCACATAAGAAGACGAAAATTAACGATACGTATGACACACATATGGCATATTTTTTCATTTTCTTATTTGACAAGTGTGTGATGTAATGGCAACACAACTGTATCGTTTTTTACAGGTATTTTCGTTTCAAAAGTTGGGACACACACGTCGTGAGAGCGCTATGTTTATAAGGGGATATTCCGACTGTAAGATACTATATACTATATTGTTGATAATATCTTACATGTGCTTATAGATCTGAGATTCTCATAAATATAGCTCTGAACAGTAACACAATGAAATTACACCGAAAGAAGATATCAAGAATTATTGGTTGTAAAGAGTAATAATTTTCGCATTATTTACATATTTTTATGTTCATAGGACATAGGAATTGGGTTTGTTAAATATTAATAATAAACCGAAAATATATCTATTATTATTGCTATTTAACTAGCGGTTGCCCACAAATTCGTTTGCGTGGACTGTTTTTGTACACACTGCTTTCTTTAACCAGCATGCTCTACTACATGATTCGTGGCTCACTGAACGCAAAATCGTATTTGCATGAACGGTCTCCGCGATAAACTTCAACTCCATTCCTCCGATTGCTGAAATAATCTATATATATAAAACGAAAACCGGGTATATTTGTACCAGAAAAACTGGTTTTCACCGTTTTAAAGCTTAGAATCTCAATTGAATTGATTGGTATGTCTTATGCTCCAACGTAACATAACGCCGGAGCGGTAAATGAAAATCTGAACGTACAGCCTGAAACAAAAAATTAAATACGATCCATTCGTCATACATCGGAAAAAAATAATAGCCATATTATCGCATGTAACTTTTACTTTCTTAAATTTTGGTTTTTAGTCTTTAACCCCCATACATGGCTATATCGAATGCGAAGAGGAAACTATGTAAAGTGGAAGATATTAATTTTAATAATATATTGAAAAAACCTTTCGATATCTTCTTTGTTCCTTGAAGTCACTATCTGAGGCCGCACTGCAACAATCTCTGATATTTGTGAAATTATTTTCACTGTTGATATTTAGTAATGCATATTTGATGGGTTTGAACATGGAAGTGAACTGTTCAAAACCTTCAGTGTAGAACCTTCTGAGAAATTTGTTGCCTTTTGAAACTACGGTCTCAGGGCGTACAGCTTAGATTTGCGCATTATAGTTCGGGAAGAAGAGGGTTCAGTTTAGTTCGCAGCTCCCTCGCGAATAGTTCGCTCTTTTAGTTCGTTAGTTTGCGTCTCGAATTCAGAGAAACAGATCGTTCGCTCGCCTTGCTACCGCTACTGCACGCGCTATTTTGTTTGTTATGTCAGTTTTATTAGGACATAATCATTTTTTGTCGTTTCTAAATGGAATTTAATATGACCTTCTTAACAAAAGTTATTGCTTAATAATAGCCCTTTCAAATGACATTAGCATGATCAGTTGCCGCCGATAAACCAAAGTGCTCATTGTCCTTTGCACAAATAGGTAAACTGAATAACTGTGCTGTTTTTACTATTTACTTTACATGCATTCGTAGAATATTAATTTTTTAAATGGATTTATGTATTAGTTCATGGAAGAAACATTACTTATAAAAGGCGCTAATGACCCCGCCGTCGACGCGCCCCTAAACCCCCACAACAACACAACATTACTTATAAAATATTATAAATGCGTTTATTTTGATGAATTAAAATACCCGTTTATAAGTAATCGGCTTTTTTTATTTAAATATTGTTTTGGAAATCATGAACAAAATATAATTCTACTATTAGCTACAAGTTAAGTAGTATATGACAGAAACAATATTACCTATATTATTAAGAAAAGTAACAGTAATACTTCCAATGTGATACCTAACAATTAGACATATAAAAATGACAGTGACCCTTGAATGAGAAAGTGGTAACAATAACGAAAGTGCGTAAATTTCCAGTGAATTGGAAGTGGTTATTTTTTTTATTAGTGTCGGGGAGGATAATCCAATACACATTCACAATATTTTGGCGACGAATGAAACTGATGAAGACACAAAAGTTAAAATCTTTTTGAATTTCGCAAGTCATTTCTTTACATAACTTTCACAGATCTGTTAACCAACAGACTGAGATAAGTATTATATTATGTCAGCTTTAAAATCAGCGCTAGAAAAATGTAAAAGATACTGTTTCTTTGGTTAAGTAAACAAGAAAAAGCCTTTAGAAGCCAAATTCTCCACAGAAAGTGATAATATCAAAAATAATGCTCTAGTATTCGTTGATAAAAATCTGGAGTATCTTAGTAAATAGTTAGATTTTAATTTAAGCAATTGGCTATAGAAAATCCAAAAATTAAATTTAAAACACGAGGTTTCATTTGATGCTGTGAGACAATATTAGAGGTTCTAAATTTATGAGAAAAAATGAGTATCAATGTGAACGAACTTTACTCTGAAATAACAATATTACACGAAATCTAGGTAAAAGTAAGAGCAGTATTTCATTAGTAAAAATGAGCTTTTGATCGACATTAGTTTAAAAACTGAAAGGTATAAAGCATATTACAATTTTACTGTAGACAGAATATTGTTAAATATGTAAGAAGTGCAAAAAAATAAAGCTTAAAAAATAAAATAGTAAAAAAACATATCCTTTGTCTTTTTCTACTCTTTCGTAAAATATTATATTTTTGAAGTGTACTATATTTTTATAGGTTACTAGCTGGTACCCACGACATCGTTCGTGTTTGTAAAGAATTTGTATTGACATCTACCGACATCTAACAACCATAGTGCAAGACAGGAGATACGATTCTACTACCATATACAAACACCAATGCTCTATGTTATTTAGTTTTGGCAGAAAAGTGACATTTGCGGAGGCACATGTCTTTCGTCGAAATACGAAAATATCCTTGACCGGCCACTTTCAACCACCATATCTCCCACACTACCACAGTTACTGAAATTCGGCCGATGTTGTGATCGAAAGGCGACTCTGTGTTACTACCACACACAAACGCCAGTGATCTGCGATAGATAGTTTTAGCAGAAATATGAAATTGCCGCAGGTCGACCACTTTCAACCCCCATATCTCCCACACCCCCATAGCTACCGACATCTAACAACCATAGTGCATGACAGGAGACACGATTCTACTACCACACACAAACACCAATGCTCTATGCTATGTAGTTGTGGCAGGAAAGAGAAGTATAAGAAGACACAAATTTTTGATCGAAATATGAAAACGCCATGCATTGGCCAACTTTAATCATCAAATCTCCCACATCCCCACAGCTATCGTCATTCGGCCAACGTTGTGCACGACAGGAAACTCCATGTTACTTCCACACACAAAGACCGGTGATCTGTGTTTGGTAGTGGTGGTTGAAAAGTGAAATATATGAAAACACAAGTCTATTTTTATATATATATATAAAATTATGAAGCAGCAATCCTGGCAAATCCAGTGAGTTAAAAAATTCTGGTGGATAGTTGACGACATCATCTTGGTTAGTTGCGCAATCAACTGATTTGTATATCCTTAATTCACCGGAAATTTCATTTTGAATTTCGAAATTTGTTTAATTAACGTCCGTGTTTTTGTCTCTGTAATATAGTATATCGGACAGGAGTAGCTTCCAATAAAGCACTCCGGCCATCCTGATCTGGGTTTTCCATGGTTTCCCTAGATCGCTCCAGGCGAATGCTGGGATGGTTCCTCACAATAGCCCATGGGCGCCACCTGCCATATCCCGTATATCCCTTCCAAACCATTAGCTTCCCTGATAGGTGCAATGCACCCTCCGCCACAGACTTTTAGTGAATCGCGGAGTAATTGTAATAGTATGTAATAGTAATAGTTCGGTCGTTCGACCAAAAAATTGACAGGAAATGTAATGCAGCCACTCAAAACGTTTACAGGGATTTTGTCATTACCAATGCCAATGAGTTGTTTTGAAACCATTTCTTCCGATCAATCATTTTGCAATTCCAAAGATAATCATAAAGCGCCTTTGTTTTGTTTTGATTGACTGGCAGTAATATTATTTTCGTTGATGACATGCAAACCTTTTTTTTCCTTCGAACTTTATTTTGGGCAGGCATAGATTAATATCCATACAGTCTAATCAACTTGAAGGCATACCAGAGCTAATCCTAACACGCCTTTGTTTTGTTTTATTTTTATTGGCTGGTTTGTATGGGAAAAGAAAGGTGTTGATTTTACTATTTTCCTCGCAATTTTTACGTTTTTTCTCTCCATAAGAACCTTCCTTGTGGATTAAGGAAAATATGAAGGAAAAAATAATTTGCCGAATTGGTCGAGCCGTTCTCGAGTTTTGCACTTAGCAACACATTTGGCGATTCATTTTTATTTATATAGAAGATTTTAAAAGTTAGAAAGTATTATTAGTCGCAACCAATTCAATCACCATGAATTCTACCCGAACATAGTTTAAAACGAATGGAACCCATCACCACAAGGCTTACCAGAACATTGCATTCTTAAAATAATAGGATAAGTGTGGCTCGATCGTCAGACGATAATGCATATCGCTTCTCAACTGAAATACCAGTAATCGATTTTGCTTTTTAGGTATTCTTAATATTGCATCCTTCTAAACTGATGCATTCAATTTTCATAGTCGAAACTTTCGTGGTAGGCGGCATGGGTATAAATGTAAACACACTGAACAAATAAACACACAAATGGTTTTCGAGAGAACGAAAATTTAAAAGCAACCAAGAAAATGCCACGCACGGAGGAAATAATGATAACACGTACGTCAGTGATATTATTTTCGCTGATCACACGCAGGCATAGATTAATATCCATAGAGCCTAATCAACTTGAAGTCATACCAAAGATAATCCTAACGCGCCTTTGTTTTGTTTTGATTGAGGGAAAAGAAAAGTGTTGTTTTTACTATTTTCCTTCCAGTTTTTGCGTTTTTTCTCTCCATAAGAACCTTCCTTGTGCCTTAAAGAAAATATAAAAAAAAGAATTAGCCGAATTGGTCCAGGCGTTGTTGAGTTATGCGCTTACCAACACATTTTGCGATTCATTTTTATATTATAGATTCTAAAAAAACATTCTACCACTAACCGAACAAATGTTGGTAATTCTAGCGGCGAATGGTGATAGTTCGTGACCGGGAATGCTCAGTTTAGTTCGCGAACGGTAGCGCTGTGTTTAGTTCAGGAACTAGGTGGCTCCGCTCTGGAATTCCAGAAAGACAGCTCGTTCGCTCGCTTTGCTAGCGCTACTTCACGCGCTCTCTTCTTTGTTAAAATAGTTGTGGTTACTGATAGTTGTCTTTTAAGTGTTAATGGGATCAAAGTGTGTTGTTTTGTTTTCATATTCCATGTTAAATTTCCGTTTTTGACTTCTGCAATAATTATTAATGTTTAACAGTTAGGTTTTTTTAATTTATTTTTTATATCTGTCTCTTCAGTGATATGTGTCCACAGCGAACTGTGTTACCTTTTAGATAATAAACTAAAACAAAAGTTGGTCTTCGGGAAAGGATCAAACGAACTAACGAACTAAGGAGCGAGAGATCTGGTAACTAGTTCGCGTAGTTCGCTCGTGGGAGCGCTCTTCCGAACTAGTTCGTTCGCGAACTACCCAAGACTAGTACAGCTACGATCTCTTATGTTTGGAAGTGAATTAAAATCGCTGTTAATAGTACGTAATGCATATCTGGTGGCTTTTAACATGAAATTGAACTGTTTAAAACCTTTAGTGTAGACATACTATTATTAATTTGTAATTTATTGATGAAAGATTCTGTCTTTACCACATTTCCTGAAAAAAAATCATTGTTACTATTGCTGCACGAATCGCTGTGGTTATTATGATGAAACATAGTACACATGTTCCTGATATCATAGCTAAAAATATTGCAGGTATAAATCGACCCCAACCCCATCTTTTTCTGCTACACCAAGGGTTAGCCGATTAAATACGTATAGAAAAATGGAGCGACTGACATGAAATTTTATTCACAAGTGCAAAAAACTGACCTCTTTCATGAGCTTCAATATTCACTGTGTGTGCAATTCAATCTAGATCATACCGGACAACGCCGGGAACTCTGCTGGTTATAAATATAAACACTTGTCTTCAAATAGATGTTAATTTGTGGATACTTTTATTTTAATTCCTTAGCATTTCGGAGACACATCAAAATGAAGCATGTACGGGGTAATATTTTACTAGTGCCACCATGGGTTATGCTTTAATCTAAACCCCATCAAAATTCTACCAGCATATTTTTTCGTGATTCTAATTCAACTAAAAATGATAATAACTTGTTAAATTCATTAGTTTCCGGACGTCACATCAAAATGAAACAGACCCAAGGTACACGTTCAAAGGAAAGTTATTCTTAATTTCTCATTTCATTATGTCACATCAAATCCGTGGGATGACAACAAATAGATGAATCAAAATCCCCACATATTTTAATTTAACCTTGCGCTGTATGTGCCTACATATAACTGATGCAATTAATTTCAGACCACGCCATTTACTGCCACTTAATCACAGGCAGAGTATTTTGAAGTTTGTTGTCTTTCGACATTTACTTCAACATAATCTAGGAGCAACACGTTGCTTTCGGTATGGCTTATCGTTGGCGTTCTTAGTTTAGAATTTCGAGTTGTCTTTTATGACGGTCAATACCTGTAACGTATTGCCGAGCGAGTTGACTTCAGGGTTCCTGGTCTTCTGGGCACGCTTGTAGAATGTTACAGACAGCTGTCTGAAGCGCTCCGTCAGCAGCGGGATGTTAATAGTCTCGTGCAGAACTGCAGTCGGGAATCTGCTCGGTAAGTGGAGGGCCCGTTTTAGTGCCCTGACGCAGGTGCGAAGCAGCCGCATAGCCCCATACGGGACAAGCATATTCGGTAATTGGTCTTACCAGGGTGATATAGATGTTTACTCCCGTGGAGGACTTCAAAAGACTGTTCCTGTTTAGCACAGTGTAAAGAGCGTGCAATCTAGCACTTGCCCTCCACCTGATATCTTGAATATGAACTCGCCAAGTCAGTCGCCTGTCAAGAGTAACTACAAGGTACTTGACTTCGTTATTTCATGGGATCCTCTCGTTGTGAAATTGAAGGTGAGGAAAGTTTTGGGCGCGTCTCTTAATGATTATGATGGCTTGGGTTTTTGTGGCGTTGATGGTTATACTCCACTATTTTGCCCAGCCCTCAGTTGATCGAAGAACTTCTTGCAGACACTTGGTTGCTATGGCACATCTTCTGCTTACCGTGCGGTGTGCCGCATCATCGGCGTAGGTGGCAGTAAGAACTCTGTGAGTGGTAGGCATGTCAGCGGTGAAGAGCGCTTGCATCACTGATCCCAGTACAGAGCCGTGCGGTACCCCAGAAAGGATTCGCCTCACAGTTGAAGTGGCCTCGCCGACACGAACGCAAAAGGTGCGTCCAGTGAGGTATGACATTAGGAGCTTTACAAGTCTGCCTGGGAAGCCTTGTTCGTATAGTTTGAGTAGCAGACCTATATGCCACACAGAGTCGAACGCTCTGGTGATATCCAGAAGCACCAGGCCGCAGTATTTTTTCTCCTTGAATGACTTTGTCGCTGCTTCAACCATCCTCATTAGCTGTTGCGTTGTGGAGTGATTGCGGCGAAAGCCGAACTGGTGATGGGGGATAATCTCGTTGCGTTCGATGTAATAATTTATCCTCTTGAACAATAAGCGCTCAAATACTTTGGTTATAGACGACAGAAGGCTTATTGCCTTTTATATGCAGCCACGACTTCAGCATGTTTTCAGCATTTGGGAAACTGCTGAATGCGAAGAATATTGTTAAAGATTACCGCCAAGTAGGTTGACGCTTCCTTTGGTAGATTCCTGAGACAGCTATTGAAGACACGATCATGACCAGGTGCTTTATCTGGGTGAAATGTGGCTAGGCAGCTCGCAACCTCTTCTGGAGTGATGGTATCAATTTCTTCCTCGTCGTCCCCTTCCTCAGCCCGCAGATAGGTGTTTAGGCAGCAATGTACTTCTTCTACGTGCAATCGGTCTATTTCCTCTTCTGATGGCCGAAAGTTCATCTCGAAGGAATCTGCTAGGGCGTTTGCCTTATCGGCCAAACGATAGACTGAGCCCCGTTCGCCGTGTTGGGGTTGGAGTCGAGATCGCTGCCTAGTTAATTTCTTGGTCTCTGCCCACAGCGTCCCATCACCTGGGGTCAACATCGAAACACGAGCCTCCTATTCTCTGCCCGGTGTTCCGCCAGCGACACCTTCACTTCTCTCTGGATTCGGTTTATCCGTCTTCGCGTGTCGGCGTTACTCGTCAGCTTCCACTCCTTAGCTATTCAGTTTTTTTGGCGAATAGCTGCTACGAGGTGAGGTGGGAGCTGGTGCGAAATGTTCTTGGCGAGGCACCTCTTCGGAGTCGTCGCTGCTGATGTCTCCTTGACAGTGTGCACGAAGAAGGACATAGCATAGTCTGTATCCTATGCCGGGTCGTCCGGTAGTGCTGCTGAGAGTAGCTGACGGTATCTGCCCCAGTCGGTCTTTCTGAAGTCCGGCTATTGTTGTGCATTTTGGATTAGGTCGGAGTCTAGCTCCATGATGACTGGTCAGTGATCACAGGACAGCCTGTTCAGCGTGGATGCCGTGACGAATCCGGCGATTCCTTCAGTGACTGCCACGTCGAGAACATCCGGACGTCCGCGGTGAGCTGAGTAGTAGGAGGGTTTTACGGGTCCCCACACACACATATTGTGTCTGTTAGCGACTCTCCGTAGTATGTTGCCTGAAGGGTTAGTAACTCTATTGTTCCAATCTGTGTGTTTCGCGTTGAGATCGTCTCCGATGGACAGTTTGCCTCTGATGTTGGCCAAGATATTAAAATCATCCTCTGATGTTTCCTTTCTAGGAGGCCGATAGGCTGAAACTGCGGTCAGTGGTCCTCTAGTCGTGACCACCTCAATGTCGACAGCTTCAATGTATTGCGGGGGTGGAATGTAGATCTCGTGCTGTGCAATGCTTCTCTTGTATAGATAGCCACACCACCTTTTGCAGTTGGACGATCATATCTATAACAGCAGTAGTTGGCTACTGAGGATTTCAGCACCGCTTTAAGGTGGGTTTCGGTGACAAGACATAGATCTACATCTTGTTTCCTAATGAAATGCCTGAAATCAACATTCTAACGATGAATGTCATTTCCATTCCATATGCAGAAAGAGAGGCTATTGAACTGTAGTCGTCTAGCTATGATGAAAGTTACAACTGCATTTGGGTGTAGTCAGAGCTGTCTTCACTGCGGCGCAGATGTCCGTGGTCGTCTGGTCGCTTGGTTAGGCTGGCCAGCATAAATACGAAAGTCTCCAACATTTTGCTCAGTCCTTCAGATTTCCCCGAAACTGGAGCTGCTAATAGTGGCCAATGTCGTGGTTGCTTGTTTAACAGTTCCTCAGTGCAAGAGATCTGCAGGTTTTGATGTTATTGTTGGTCGTCCAGATTGGAGTCAGAAGTTGCAGCCGTAGCTGACTGAGGACCCACGACTTCCGAGAAGTGGCGGCCATCACACTCACTGGATTTTCTGTGCTTCTGGTACTTTGGAAGCTTCCTAGTCATCTTAGTGGGCTTCGTGAGTTCTTTGCCAATCGGTGGAGAGGAGGTATTTGTATCTTGATGCTGGTCAGTTGAGACGCTCAGCAAGTTCTCTGCCGGTGGCTGAAAAACCCATCCGGCGTTGTTGTTTGGCGGTGTCACTATTGACTGGGAGGCCTCTCTGGCGATCTCATGCCTTCTTGTATACAGGACAGCCTCTGTAGGACGCATTTCAAGCACTTAGCTGCATCGTGTCCTTTTCTCGACGTGCACTCTTTTGAATCATGTGGGCTGGCACACTTTACGCAAATGGGAGGCATTTTACAGTGTTTGGCCACATGACCAAAACTTTAACAATTGAAACACTGAGAGGGCGCAGCTGTAGCTCTCAGTTTTTCCGTTTGTATCTTGAGATGGCAGATGCTCCCCCCCCCCCCCCCAAAGATATGCTTATTCTCAGGGATGTCAGTAAGAACGAGAATGAAGAGGGCCATGACCTCATTGCTTCCCGGGCGGTGTTGCTTAACCACTGTCTGGACATTGAAGCCCATATCTTTTAGTTCCTGCTAGTCCGGGGGATCCCACGGAGTACAACCTTTAGAAGTGGCACTGCTCCAATTGGGAAGGTGTAATACGGAATGCTACTAGCTTGCAACAACGCGGTGGCTGCAGTAAAGTCTTCAACAGTTGTGAATGTGAACGTTATTTTGTCCCCCCCCCCCCCTCCCAGCCTACTTGGCTGAGAAAGGGTTTTTCACGATGTCACTCACTTTGTCGTGCAGTGCTTTATAGTTCTCTTCGAACTGCATAACAACAGGTGGGATATGCGCACTTCTCGTAATCTCTGGTGAGTTGTCCTGTATTGGTTGGAAAGGATTGATTGTCTCCATCCTTTCCGGGTCGAGCGTTGGTGGTGGCCTCGCTGTACGGCGAGGGAAGACTAAGCCCCCATCGTCTGGTTGCACACTTTTCTGGTAAGTGTGGTTATCCACATTGCTCTTGGGTTGCAGGAAACGACGCCCTCTTACTCCATTCCGCCCGGAGACCGAGACTGCAGTATTGTCAGTGGCTTCCATGGTCTTATTCTTTTGTTCCTTAGCTTTCTTTGTTTTTTTAACTGTACCTAGTTTCGTCACTGTTAGACTCATTCCAGTAGATTTGCGCACCTCGTTCTTTCTGTTGTTGACGGCACGAGGCTGTTTATTGTATGTCTTCTCTGGTGGAGTAGTGGGACGCTTTCTCGGGGTTAAGTCTTTACTCACGGAGTACAGGTCACCACGTATACGCTGAATGTTAAACACAGCGGCTGGTGTAACGTCTTCATCCATTTCCACATCCTTATCTGTCATCGCTTTTGTCACAACGTCCTCCGCATTGTGGCGCACGACGTGCGACTCCTCTGGTCACGTAATGATGGGTGGCCGAGCTTAATTCACCGCCAGCAGTCGCGAATACTACCGAGTTCATCAACTTCGACACACGACACATAGTTTCTTGTCACTTTCGTAAACAATACCTACCTTTAACCATCACACATTCAGTTAAAGTGCACACACATAATGAATTAACTTCAAAAGTCACAATCACAATAATTACATTCATAACGAACTACTACCGCAATTATTTACATAAATATATATTTTTATTCATAATGAACTACTACCGCAATAATTACATTTTTTTTACCTTTCATTCCCCCAGCTGAGGGACAGGGGCGAGCCGTTGGAGGGCATAAGAATTGCCCTTTTGATACCTTATGCCCCCAAGAGTTTTTATTAATTAAAATGGTAGCAATTATAAAAGACAGTATAATTTTTTTTATAAGTAACAGTATTTACATATTTATTATATTATAAAATAAAAAAAGGACATGTTTAACAGCTTTAGAAAAGTAGCAGCAATTTAACATCAAGCAGAGCTTTTGAAGATGAAGGTGTTTTAAAACTTAATAATTGAAACAACTTTCAGCAGTCATTGATAGAGAATTTTTTAGTGATTTTAAAAATAGAATTTTTGTGATATTTAACAGTTTACTATAAATAATAACAATAACTATAATCATTAGGATTTTAATGATGATGAGATGAAAAGATGTGTGAGAATTGATTTTGGGGACTGTACTTGTTCTTTGTATATATAAAAATATATACAGTAACCCTTGCTGCATTGGTAATGGTTTTAGACTATTAATGCTTAGAAGTATTCGGTATAAATGGACTGCAATGTTTGGGCAGTACCTGCGATACTTAGATGTGAGAAATGTTTTCTGGTGTCTTCATCACTGCATTCTTCAAAAATTGAGAGGGCTATTATGTGAGGAGGATATATATACTTTTGCTTGAGGCGTTTGTGGTTTATAAGTTTCGCAGTGAGTAAGGGTAAGGAGATCGGGGCGGTTTTGCAAGAAGGCGCTGACCATATTTTCTGTCTGAGCAAAAATAGTCTATTACGAAGTGGTTCTAATTTGGATATTGAGTAAACCAAAGCAGATGGACTGGTGTGATCGAGGCGAAGGATGTTACGAAGGATACGGCGCTCACGAAATTCAAGATGCTCAATTTTAGAGGGGGGGGGGGAGAGAGAGGAAATAGGGCGCATACTCCAAGATGGGGCGGAGAAACATTTTGTAGGTGAAAAGTAAAGTGGGTTGGGAGTTCGGACGGATGCATTTAATAAGTTTAGTGCGG
>JARYHS010001227.1:0-12588 GCA_031002005.1 Vandiemenella viatica | reverse complement strand
AAATATTCAGTCAAGCTTCCTCTACAGCCGCCCATAACTGCGACAGTGTTGTAGGTGCAGGACGTAGTGCACGGACTTACCTTTCGATCTTGTTCCTGATATTTAATTGAAGTCTGGCGATCTAGTTCACCAAATCACTGGCGGGAACTGTCCAGAATGTTTGACAAATCAATTGTAAACCATTTTGACCCTTTGAAATAGCGTATTGTTTTCCAGGAAAATTCTAGGGTTGTTTAAGAGCATTAATTCCATTAAAGGCTACATGATCCCCAGATAGCTGAAAACATTCGTTTCCAGACTACGGTTGGTTCAGTTTTATCAGAGATGCCAGTCCATACCATGTATACGCCGCCCATACCATTATTTAGGCAGCACCAACTTTCACAGTCAGTTCTTGGCCTCATGGGGTTTGTGCCACATTCGAACTCTAGCATCAGCTCTTATCAACTGTAATCATAACTCATCTGACCAACCTACCTTTTTACAGTCGGCTAGGGGGGTCCAACTGATATGTTCGCGAGCCCAGGAGAGTCTCTGCAGCCGATAGCGTTATGTTAGCACAGACACTCGCGTTGGTTTTCTGCCGCCATCCCATCAACGGTAAATTTCGCTACACATTCCTCACGAACACATCTGACGTAGTTCCATATGGAATGTTGCTGTTCTTTGACTCAGTGTTACCTGTCTGTTAACACTGACACCTCGACATAGACGTTGCTAGCCTTTGTCTTTAAGTAGGCGTGGTCGGCCACTGCGTTGTCCGTGGCTGGAGGTAAAGGCGACAATTACATATTCCGGCATGCTCTAACACAGTGAATTTAGGAATGTTGAATTCACGAACATTTTTCGAAATGTAATGCCTGTGACACAACAGTTTCTTTTTTTTGATAATTGATCAATTTTATCTGAAACCAGATCAATTATCACAAGGTTGTTAGTTAGGGAGTGTAACATAACCATTGAAATTACGGATATAATTTTAGTATAATTTGTGATCTGAGAAGTAAATGTAATGTCTTTGGTGGAGCGATTACTTAGCGCGCTTTGAAACAGTCTTGTATTGGCGACGGTAGGGTAAGCTACGGCCAGCGAGAGCTTATATGCCGCGGCCGGGAGCATGTGTGTGTGTGTGTGTCGCTTAACCGAGGCTCAGAGTTGTAAGACATTGTGTGGACATTCTGGAGGTATTTTTTTGGACTATGAAGGTTATTTTGAATAAACTGGTTTCACATAAACTGTGTATGTTGAACTGCTATTGATTTGGATCACATCGATTGTGTGATAATTAATTACGGGGCTTGTACTGAATGTTACAATCCTTGATTATCCTCGAACCTGCATTCTTTGGAGAAGAAGTTTAGTTTTTAAGTATCTGCTGGCTGGCTTAGATATTTGTAGTTTCGGAGGAATAAATGTGAGTGAACGGTGAAAGCTGAACTGCTGTGTATTTCTCAGTACTTTCTTACTTGTTTCCTCTGACTACAATTCTAGTTTATCTAACTAGTAAGGATCAGCAGATTGGCGACCGCACGGCTGACCGAACTTTTATTTGGAAGTGTTAATTCATAAGTAAATCTAAAAGCCCCAACAACAACGACAAAACGACTGTGAGCTTGCATGGCGCCTCAGTGACAGGACGTGTGGTTAAATAGGCATCTGGAGGAGAAATTAACTTTAAATTCCAGAGCATACACACGAGGATAAAGAGGACAAAGGATAAATTACGGCGAAGTGAGAATAAAGTGACAATTAGGCGCGAAGACGACAATAGTCAAAGTGGAAGATATAACACTACAACGACACGAGGCAGTGAGTCAAAGACGGCGAGCGAAGATAATCTACTCTGAGACCAGTGGAGGTGGCGCATGAACTCGACGAGCATTTCCGAGCGGAGCCGAGAGCAGCCGAAGGGAGCCGAGCCGGAGCAGCCGACACGAGCGGAGCCGAGAGCAGCCGAAGGGAGCGGAGCCGGAGCAGCCGACACGAGGGTGGCCGAGACCAGCCGAAGGGAGCCGAGCCGGAGCAGCTGATTCGAGCCAACCGGCGACCAGCCGAGCTGAGCCGAGCAGACCTGACTGAAGACACCAAAGCTAAGTGCGCGAGTTGCTGCTAGCGAGCTGCTGCGAAGCGTCTTTTCCTATCTGTTCCGTTCCTTTAATATTTTTTTTCTTATAATTTCGAGTCGTACATAGGAAGGAAAACCGAGTTGAGTTTTTCTCTCCTTTTTGCCCATTCCTTTGTCATTCTGGTGACACTTACCGCATGTTGACGCAGCACAAGTGGTTGGTTTCAGTTTGCATGCATTTAATTCTGATATGTTGATTGAGTTTCATGAATAGCAGCGTTGTATTGGTTTTGTTTGCTGTGAATTGAAGGGGGGGGGAGGTAAAGCAACTGAGTTATTATCATAATTGGATTTTCCCGTGGGATTTGTAATGTTAACTTACTGAAATGGGGGAAGAGACGGAGTCAAAATTGGCTGAAATGGCTGAAATGCTGGCTAGGTTTGCGGAAACCCTAAATAATAAACTTGATTCCAAATTTGAAACCCTTAGGGACTCTAATGATCAACTTCGGTCCGAATTTGGAACCCTAAATGGTAGACTGGAAGTAATGGAAAGGGACGCAGAAGTTCGTCACGATAGCTTAGTCAAGGAGCAGAAATTGCACATCGCGGAGTTAGAGAGAAAACTTGAAGAGTATAGTGTTAGGTGCGTTGGTCGGACAGAGGAGTTGTCCTCTCAAGTTTCCAAGTTAGAACAACGGGTTGAGCAGGAGACAAGTGGTTTGCGCCAGGATACCGGTGCCTTACAGGCGCAATATTTACAGTTAGTAGAAAAAAGCGACAGTCAGAGCCACCGCGTAGGGTGCCTTGGCAGATGCAAACATTTCAGGGACGGAGCTATGCGGAACTTAAGGGTGATGTCAAAGGGCTGGCAGCTGACGTGGAAAAGGTTTATGAAAATGTTGAGAAGGTGAAACTACATACCCCTCTAGTGGTGAAACAAGAACTAGTTAAACAAGTCCCCAATGTAGTTAGGGAAGAGCTTGTCAAGTACCAAGAAATTATAAAGACCTCAGCTTTTCCTGTTAAAGTCAATGATGAGAAGATAGATTGGGAGGAATTTTCCGGAAAGAGTTGTATACATCCTGTAAAGTTCATTAGAAATTTTGAAAATTTCGCACCTTTCCTGATGGCTAGTGAAGAAAATAAAATTAGAATGGTAATTAAACATTTGAGAGGAGAACCTCGTCTTTGGGCTGATCAATTCGAAGACCGTTTTGAAACGTTTGCTCAGTTTAAAACAGATTTTTTAAACCTATACTGGTCAGCAGAAAGACAGATTGCAGTGAAATCCGAATTAATGTTGGGCGAGCATTACGATGCGAATAAAGAGACACAAACTAATTTTTTTATGAGGTGTTACTCATCTTGTAGGTACCTAGATCAACCTCACAGTGAGGAAGAATATGTTAAAATTATTGCGGCTCGCCTACCCGAACAAACGCAATTTATTCTCACCAGCCATAAAATATGTTCAATTAAGGATGCCATAGACATGTTGGGAAGGTTGGATGTCCAGGAGGAGAGGATGAGGAGAGACAAGTCGAAGTTTCAGAATGGTTATAGACACTTTCAGGATAGGCGTACACGGGGAGGCGGTTACTGGAGAGAAGAAGGAAGGAACAACCGACAACAACCGGTAAATACATACCAACACGGGGCTAGGCAGAGAAACAATTTTGAGCCGAATAACCAAGCGGTAGAGACAGAAACTAATAATCAACACCAACGGTACCATGACGACCAACCTCATAACAGAGAACAGAGGGTAGCCACAGTAGCTGCGAGTGGGGAAAATTGTTTAAACTAATTTCTGCCACTGTCGCGGCCTCATCAGGGGCAGAACCGGTTAAGAGGCCAAATGCGGACGAAATTTCACAGAACGGAATCGGAGGATTAAGGAAGAAGAAAATTCGGGAAGAAGTCTTTATTTTTGACACTATATTAGGTAATGTTCTAAAGGATGGAGTTGAAGTAAATTGTAAAAGTCTTATGGCTGCGGAAACAGACGTTCAAGGGCGTCAGGAGAAATTTGTGGAAGACGATATAAAAGAGAATTTTTTTGAAGTAGCGGATGAATTTTTCTATGATGCTCTTACAGAGGAGAAGTCAAGATTACGGGAGAATGAGGTTATAAAGATTGAAGTGGAGGGATTTCTATCTGTAAATACGGGAGAAGTAAAGTTGGATAGGATCAAAACAGTACGACAGCCATATGGCTATGACAATAGTGACTGGAGCGGGAGCAGTGGCCGACAGTCGGCGCGTACTAGCATATACCGGAGCGCTGTTGGAACCTGTGCCAAAAAAGTTTTGACCGCCGCAACACTGGCGAGCGCGGAAAAACAAGCGAGCGAGTTAGGTCACTCACTCGGAAGCAATAATTTAACTGAATCAGTCATTTTCGATAGTGGAAGATATGAAGAAGTAACTGGTAGACAAAAAACCTTCTCAATTTGTAAATAAAGAAATTAAAATTGACAGAAAGTCTATACGGTGGAAAACTAGTGAGGAGGAAAGTGAAATCGACAGAAAATTCATACGGTGGAAAACTAATGAGCCCCGACAAATAAGTGTTAAATTTCCAGATTGTGATCAGACGCAAGGAGAGGATGGAGATGGTTAAAGGGGAGGAATCCTATCCTGTTATTTTCATATTTTATTTCTTATGTCTTTTTTCAATTATCAATCCTTTTTCTGAGAGAAAATCTCTGTATCACTATAAACCCTACTTTCCCCTTACCTTCGAAGACGCGAGCAGTAATGTAGTAGCACGAAGAAGTGTGGTAAAGTGAGTGAAGTGACGCGGGTGATGTGCTGCTTAGAGCAGAAAAGTGTACAGGTCATTGACCTGTGTGTAGCTGGTGTTTACATTGAAAGCAATGTTTCTGACAGCAAGCTGTCAACTTGCTATTGAATACTAATTCATGTCCTTTTTTTCTATTTTGTGTTCTGTGGGTTTTTTTTCCTTTCTTATGTTTACTGTTCCTGATTTGTCTGGTGTGTAATATTTTTCTTATTTTTTTGTTGAACTTAATATGTATTTGCTCTGTTATGTAAGGGTAAGCAAGCAGCCACGCAGACTTAGCGTTATGTTTGACAATATGTATTGGTATGTACCCCATGTTTCTATGTAAATGTTAACAGAAGTGGTCTGTAATGACGAAAGTTGGTACCTTTTTTCAATGCCAACTTTCGCCACATTCCAACCGGGGGAGTGTGACACAACAGTTTCTTTTTTTTGATAATTGATCAATTTTATCTGAAACCAGATCAATTATCACAAGGTTGTTAGTTAGGGAGTGTAACATAACCGTTGAAATTACGGATATAATTTTAGTATAAATTGTGATCTGAGAAGTAAATGTAATGTCTTTGGTGGAGCGATTACTTAGCGCGCTTTGAAACAGTCTTGTATTGGCGACGGTAGAGTAAGCTACGGCCAGCGAGAGCTTATATGCCGCGGCCGGGAGCATGTGTGTGTGTGTGTCGCTTAACCGAGGCTCAGAGTTGTAAGACATTGTGTGGACATTCTGGAGGTATTTTTTTGGACTATGAAGGTTATTTTGAATAAACTGGTTTCACATAAACTGTGTATGTTGAACTGCTATTGATTTGGATCACATCGATTGTGTGATAATTAATTACGGGGCTTGTACTGAATGTTACAATCCTTGATTATCCTCGAACCTGCATTCTTTGGAGAAGAAGTTTAGTTTTTAAGTATCTGCTGGCTGGCTTAGATATTTGTAGTTTCGGAGGAATAAATGTGAGTGAACGGTGAAAGCTGAACTGCTGTGTATTTCTCAGTACTTTCTTACTTGTTTCCTCTGACTACAATTCTAGTTTATCTAACTAGTAAGGATCAGCAGATTGGCGACCGCACGGCTGACCGAACTTTTATTTGGAAGTGTTAATTCATAAGTAAATCTAAAAGCCCCAACAACAACGACAAAACGACTGTGAGCTTGCATGGCGCCTCAGTGACAGGACGTGTGGTTAAATAGGCATCTGGAGGAGAATTTAACTTTAAATTCCAGAGCATACACACGAGGATAAAGAGGACAAAGGATAAATTACGGCGAAGTGAGAATAAAGTGACAATTAGGCGCGAAGACGACAATAGTCAAAGTGGAAGATATAACACTACAACGACACGAGGCAGTGAGTCAAAGACGGCGAGCGAAGATAATCTACTCTGAGACCAGTGGAGGTGGCGCATGAACTCGACGAGCATTTCCGAGCGGAGCCGAGAGCAGCCGAAGGGAAGCCGAGCCGGAGCAGCCGACACGAGCGGAGCCGAGAGCAGCCGAAGGGAGCGGAGCCGGAGCAGCCGACACGAGGGTGGCCGAGAGCCAGCCGAAGGGAGCCGAGCCGGAGCAGCTGATTCGAGCCAACCGGCGACCAGCCGAGCTGAGCCGAGCAGACCTGACTGAAGACACCAAAGCTAAGTGCGCGAGTTGCTGCTAGCGAGCTGCTGCGAAGCGTCTTTTCCTATCTGTTCCGTTCCTTTAATATTTTTTTTTCTTATAATTTCGAGTCGTACATAGGAAGGAAAACCGAGTTGAGTTTTTCTCTCCTTTTTGCCCATTCCTTTGTCATTCTGGTGACACTTACCGCATGTTGACGCAGCACAAGTGGTTGGTTTCAGTTTGCATGCATTTAATTCTGATATGTTGATTGAGTTTCATGAATAGCAGCGTTGTATTGGTTTTGTTTGCTGTGAATTGAAGGGGGGGGGGAGGTAAAGCAACTGAGTTATTATCATAATTGGATTTTCCCGTGGGATTTGTAATGTTAACTTACTGAAATGGGGGAAAGAGACGGAGTCAAAATTGGCTGAAATGGCTGAAATGCTGGCTAGGTTTGCGGAAACCCTAAATATAAACTTGATTCCAAATTTGAAACCCTTAGGGACTCTAATGATCAACTTCGGTCCGAATTTGGAACCCTAAATGGTAGACTGGAAGTAATGGAAAGGGACGCAGAAGTTCGTCACGATAGCTTAGTCAAGGAGCAGAAATTGCACATCGCGGAAGTTAGAGAGAAAACTCTGAAGAGTATAGTGTTAGGTGCGTTGAGTCGGACAGGAGGAGTTGTCCTCTCAAGTTTCCAAGTTAGAACAACGGGTTGAGCAGGAGACAAGTGGTTTGCGCCAGGATACCGGTGCCTTACAGGCGCAATATTTACAGTTAGTAGAAAAAAGCGACAGTCAGAGCCACCGCGTAGGGTGCCTTGAAGATCAGATGCAAACATTTCAGGGTAATGTACAACGGAGCTATGCGGAACTGAAGGGTGAGGTCAAAGGGCTGGCAGCTGACGTGGAAAAGGTTTATGAAAATGTTGAGAAGGCTGAAACTACATACCCCTCTAGTGGTGAAACAAGAACTAGTTAAACAAGTCCCCAATGTAGTGAGGGAAGAGCTTGTCAAGTACCAAGAAATTATAAAGACCTTCAGCTTTTCCATGTTAAAGTCAATGATGAGAAGATAGATTGGGAGGAATTTTCCGGAAAGAGTTGTATACATCCTGTAAAGTTCATTAGAAATTTTGAAAATTTCGCACCTTTCCTGATGGCTAGTGAAGAAAATAAAATTAGAATGGTAATTAAACATTTGAGAGGAGAACCTCGTCTTTGGGCTGATCAATTCGAAGACCGTTTTGAAACGTTTGCTCAGTTTAAAACAGATTTTTTAAACCTATACTGGTCGGCAGAGAGACAGATTGCAGTGAAATCCGAATTAATGTTGGGCGAGCATTACGATGCGAATAAAGAGACACAAACTAATTTTTTTATGAGGTGTTACTCATCTTGTAGGTACCTAGATCAACCTCACAGTGAGGAAGAATATGTCAAAATTATTGCGGCTCGCCTACCCGAACAAACGCAATTTATTCTCACCAGCCATAAAATATGTTCAATTAAGGATGCCATAGACATGTTGGGAAGGTTGGATGTCCAGGAGGAGAGGATGAGGAGAGACAGTCGAAGTTTCAGAATGGTTATAGACACTTCAGGATAGGCGTACACGGGGAGGCGGTTACTGGAGAGAAGAAGGAAGGAACAACCGACAACAACCGGTAAATACATACCAACACGGGGCTAGGCAGAGAAACAATTTTGAGCCGAATAACCAAGCGGTAGAGACAGAAACTAGTAATCAGCACCAACGGTACCATGACGACCAACCTCATAACAGAGAACAGAGGGTAGCCACAGTAGCTGCGAGTGGTGAAAATTGTTTAAACTAATTTCTGCCACTGTCGCGGCCTCATCAGGGGCAGAACCGGTTAAGAGGCCAAATGCGGACGAAATTTCACAGAACGGAATCGGAGGATTAAGGAAGAAGAAAATTCAGGGAAGAAGTCTTTATTTTTGACACTATATTAGGTAATGTTCTAAAGGATGAAGTTGAAGTAAATTGTAAAAGTATTATGGCTGCGGAAACAGACGTTCAAGGGTGTAAGGAGAAATTTGTGGAAGACGATATAAAAAGAGAAATTTTTTGAAGTAGCGGAGGAATTTTTTATGATGCTCTTACAGAGGAGAAGTCAAGATTACGGGAGAATGAGGTTATAAAGATTGAAGTGGAGGGATTTTTATCTGTAAATACTGGGAGAAGTAAAGTTGGATAGAATCAAAACAGTACGACAGCCATATGGCTATGACAATAGTGACTGGAGCGGGAGCAGTGGCCGACCGTCGGCGCGTACTAGCATATACCGGAGCACTGTTGGAACCTGTGCCAAAAAAGTTTTGACCGCCGCAACACTGGCGAGCGCGGAAAAACAAGCGAGCGAGTTAGGTCACTCACTCGGAAGCAATAATTTAACTGAATCAGTCATTTTCGATAGCTGGAAGATATGAAGAAGTAACTGGTAGACAAAAAACGTTCTCAATTTGTAAATGAAAGAAATAAAATTGACAGGAAATTCTATACGGTGGAAAACTTAAGTGAGGAGGAAAGTGAAATCGACAGAAAATCGATACGGTGGAAATCTAATGAGCTCGGGCAAACAAGTGTTAAGTTACCCGATTGTGATCCAGACGAAAGAGAGATGGAGATGGTTAAAGGGGAATCCTATCCTGTTATTTTCATATTTTATTTCTTATGTCTTTTTTCAATTATCAATCCTTTTTCTGAGAGAAAAATCTCTGTATCACTATAAACCCTACTTTCCCCTTACCTTCGAAGACGCGAGCAGTAATGTAGTAGCACGAAGAAGTGTGGTAAAGTGAGTGAAGTGACCCGGTGTGATGTGATGCTTAGAGCAGAAAAGTGTACAGGTCATTGACCTGTGTGTAGCTGGTGTTTACATTGAAAGCAATGTTTCTGACAGCAAGCTGTCAACTTGCTATTGAATACTAATTCATGTCCTTTTTTTTCTATTTTGTGTTCTGTGGGTTTTTTTTCCTTTCTTATGTTTACTGTTTCTGATTTGTCTGGTGGGTAATATTTTTCTTATTTTTTGTTGAACTTAATATGTATTTGCTTCTGTATTGTAAGTGTAAGCAAGCAGCCACGCAGACTTAGCGTTATATTTGGTAATATGTATTGGCTATGTGCCCATGTTTCTATGTAAATGTTAACAGAAGTGGTCTGTAATGACGAAAGTTGGTACCTTTTTTCAATGCCAACTTTCGCCACATTCCAACCGGGGCAGTGTGACATAACAGTTTCTTTTTTTTGATAATTGATCAATTTTATCTGAAACCAGATCAATTATCACAAGGTTGTTAGTTAGGGAGTGTAACATAACCGTTGAAATTACGGATATAATTTTAGTATAAATTGTGATCGGAGAAGTAAATGTAATGTCTTTGGTGTGAGCGATTACTTAGCGCGCCTTGAAACAGTCTTGTATTGGCGACGGTCGAGTAAGCTACGGCCAGCGAGAGCTTATATGCCGCGGCCGGGAGCTGTGTGTGTGTGTCGCTTAACCGAGGCTCAGAGTTGTAAGACATTGTGTGGACATTCTGGAGGTATTTTGGTGTGGCTATGTAAGGTTATTTTGAAGAAACTGGTTTCACATAAACTGTGTATGTTGAACTGCTATTGACTTGGATCACAGTCGATTGTGTGATAATTAATTACGGGGCTTGTACTGAATGTTACAATCCTTGATTATCCTCGAACCTGCATTCTTTGGAGAAGAAGTTTAGTTTTTAAGTATCTGCTGGCTGGCTTAGATATTTGTAGTTTCGGAGGAATAAATGTGAGTGAACTGTGAAAGCTGAACTGCGGTGTATTTCTCAGTACTTTCTTACTTGTTTCCTCTGACTACAATTCTACTTTATCTAACTAGTAAAGGATCAGCAGATTGGCGACCGCACGGCTGACCGAACTTTTTATTTATAAGTGTTAATTCATAAGTAAATCTAAAAGCCCCAACAAGTACTACGACAACGACTGTGAGCTTGCATGGCGCCTCAGTGACAGGACGTGTGGTTAAATAGGCATCTGGAGGAGAAATTAACTTTCAATTCCAGAGCATACACACGAGGATAAAGAGGACAAAGGATAAATTACGGCGAAGTGAGAATAAAGTGACAATTAGGCGCGAAGACGACAATAGTCAAAGTGGAAGATATAACACTACAACGACACGAGGCAGTGAGTCAAAGACGGCGAGCGAAGATAATCTACTCTGAGACCAGTGGAGGTGGCGCATGAACTCGACGAGCATTTCCGAGCGGAGCCGAGAGCAGCCGAAGGGAGCCGAGCCGGAGCAGCCGACACGAGCGGAGCCGAGAGCAGCCGAAGGGAGCGGAGCCGGAGCAGCCGACACGAGGGTGGCCGAGACCAGCCGAAGGAAGCCGAGCCGGAGCAGCTGATTCGAGCCAACCTGCGACCAGCCGAGCTGAGCCGAGCAGACCTGACTGAAGACACCAAAGCTAAGTGCGCGAGTTGCTGCTAGCGAGCTGCTGCGAAGCGTCTTTTCCTATCTGTTCCGTTCCTTTAATATTTTTTTCCTATAATTTCGAGTCGCACATAGGAAGGAAAACCGAGTTGAGTTTTTCTCTCCTTTTTGCCCATTCCTTTGTCATTCTGGTGACACTTACCGCATGTTGACGCAGCACAAGTAGTTGGTTTCAGTTTGCATGCATTTAATTCTGATATGTTGATTGAGTTTCATGAATAGCAGCGTTGTATTGGTTTTGTTTGCTGTGAATTGAAGGGGGGGGAAGTAAAGCAACTGAGTTATTATCATAATTGGATTTTCCCGTGGGATTTGTAATATAAACTTACTGAAATGGGGGAAGAGACGGAGCCAAAATGGCTGAAATGCTGGCTAGGTGATGGAGCTTAGGGACTCTATGATAAACTTAACGACTTGATTCCAATTTGAAACCCTTAGGGACTCTAATGATCAACTTCATTCCGAATTTGAAACCCTAATGGTAGACTGAAGTAATGGAAAGGGACGCAGAAGTTCGTCACGATAGCTTAGTCAAGGAGCAGAAATTGCACATCGCGGAGTTAGAGAGAAAACTTGAAGAGTATAGTGTTAGGTGTTTGGTCGGACGAGGAGTTGTCCTCTCAAGTTTCCAAGTTAAACAACAGGTTGAGCAGGAACGAGTGGTTTGCGCCAGGATACCGGTGCCTTACAGGCGCAATATTTACAGTTAAGAAAAAAGCGACAGTCAGAGCCACCGCGTAGGGTGCCTTGAAGATCAGATGCAAACATTTCAGGGTAATGTACAACGGAGCTATGCGGAACTGAAGGGTGAGTCAAAGGGCTGGCAGCGGACGTGGAAAAGGTTTATGAAAATGTTGAGAAGGCGAAACTCATACCCCTCTAGTGGTGAAACAAGAACTAGTAAAACAAGTCCCCAATGTAGTGAGGGAAGAGCTTGTCAAGTACCAAGAAATTATAAAGACTCAGCTTTTCCAGTTAAAGTCAATGATGAGAAGATAGATTGGGAGGAATTTTCCGGAAAGAATTGTATACATCCTGTAAAGTTCATTAGAAATTTTGAAAATTTCGCACCTTTCCTGATGGCTAGTGAAGAAAATAAAATTAGAATGGTAATTAAACATTTGAGAGGAGAACCTCGTCTTTGGGCTGATCAATTCGAAGACCGTTTTGAAACGTTTGCTCAGTTTAAAACAGATTTTTTAAACCTATACTGGTCGGCAGAAAGACAGATTGCAGTGAAATCCGAATTAATGTTGGGCGAGCATTACGATCCGAATAAAGAGACACAAACTAATTTTTTTATGAGGTGTTACTCATCTTGTAGGTACCTAGATCAACCTCACAGTGAGGAAGAATATGTTAAAATTATTGCGGCTCGCCTACCCGAACAAACGCAATTTATTCTCACCAGCCATAAAATATGTTCAATTAAGGATGCCATAGACATGTTGGGAAGGTTGGATGTCCAGGAGGAGAGGATGAGGAGAGACAAGTCGAAGTTTCAGAATGGTTATAGACACTTTCAGGATAGGCGTACACGGGGAGGCGGTTACTGGAGAGAAGAAGGAAGGAACAACCGACAACAACCGGTAAATACATAC
>JARYHS010001226.1:0-17005 GCA_031002005.1 Vandiemenella viatica | reverse complement strand
GACAGACACTCCGTAAATTGTTCATTACATAAATATATGTTGTGCCGTATTTGGATCCTCCTAGTGACGATTATGATATATTTATATCTAATGAATTAGACATCGACGAGGTGTAAAATCTATAGCTGTGACTGTTTGTAGACCTAAGGATTTACCTCGAGAAAAGCATCAATCCAACGGCACGGGTCTAACGACGCACAACAGAAAATGTCGAAAATGAAATGTTCTTCTGGCCCAACGGAAGTATAAGAGAATTCGATAAGTATGGGCTCCCTTCAAACGGTGCTTATGCATCGAACTCATTTCAGTAAAAAACGATTTTTGTATAAGCTTATTAAAAAATCCAATAAACAGTGATTTCTAAATAAATTTCAATATCCGTTTTGTGGATTTACTTTTTAAAGTTCATATATAAATCAAATAAAAAATTTTAGCAAAAAAAAATGAGGTTGGTCTTAGAAACATTTTAAAAATAAATTATTTCACAACATGTTTATTAGCTATTCGATTAATGAATTCTCAGTCAAATGATACATGTTATTTTTTCTCAGAGAAACCTAAAAATTATTTAACTATTTATTTTTCAAAAATCTTAAACTAAAGAAAAATCACTAAAGTTTTCCCGTAAACTTGACGAGGCTTCAAATCGCATCAGATTTTGTAAAAGTGTCTGTAGTTTGAGAAATAAACGCAGAATTAGATTTTCATGATTCTTCACCAAAATCACGTGTAAATCGTGTAAAACGAAAAGTTCAAAAATTTTGTGATTCCACTGGGTGGTGATTATCTTAATCATATTTTCCTCCAGCTTCCCACTAAACCCTCTATGATTTTTGTAAAGTTTTACTTTATAATTGCTTTGAGTACAGTAAGAACTAAAGCATTGAGCAATCACAGATTCCTAAGTCATAGTGTGATGGTCACATGGAAGGACCTATAGACAGACGAATAAATAAGTGAATAAATGTGGGTTCGGTGTTTCACTGAGAAACCAAAATTGCGATTCAATCATTACGCAATTGTGGTTCTGAACCATAACGACCTTAACAAACATAAGGAATGTGGTAAGTGTAAATATTGTTGTGAATTGCCAGTCTTGATCTGTGGCTCTAACAACATGGTCATGGTCAAGCTTTCATTCGACAAGGTGCAGAATCGGTAACACTCTGAACATGTTCAAATACGTTACGCAATTATCGCGGTTTTTAAACGGTCGGACAGTGCCTCACCATTCTCAAATGTCTACCGAAATTAAATTATTTGGGATTCAGGTTTTCGTAAGAATTATAATGCTACGATGAAACAGACAATATTTAGTGTTGTTACTGCAATGATAGTTTTCAACGCTTTAATATTTATTGTTCTCATTACCGGTTTTCTCAAAGGAAAATATGCCAGTGAGAATTTAGTAACAGCAGTAAACTGGTACTAACTAACACGTTTCTTGCTTAAGAATAACTGAGTTATTATAGTAAATAATTTGTCCTCACCCGATGCCGCAGCTCCATGTGCAGCTACTGGAGATTCCATCAAGACTACCTTCTTTCTTCAGATCTAAAAGCAAAAAACGGAATCGGTTATTAAAGTGTAATGAAAGAAACGCGAATAAAAAACCACATTGCTTATTGCTTTTACATGATTACAAACAATACCTATAGATTTCTTTCTTTCGGAGTTCATGAAAAAAAAAAAAAAATTCAAGCGTTTTGCAGGTGTCATGTTGTAAAATTACATTTTATTTTTCGCGTTTAGCGCTGCGTTGTTACTGGCGCTGTCGAAAAGTGAAATTTTACTACATGAAAAACAACCATGTGACATGAGGCAGTTATTTACGGGAAAGGATGATATTAGATTCTTATTAATGCAGGAAGTTTATTTTTTGCGTCAGTTTTCTGTGGCTCCTGTCTTTCATCGCTTTTTACAAATATGAATAAAGGGATTATTTAACGGTAAGAAGGCATTACATATCGCCTATTCGTTTCTTGCACTTAATACTAGAGTATTCTTACTGTTCGTGATAATTGCTATTTCCATAAACACAAAACCACAAATAACTGATTCTACTGGATACTGATTTTTTTTTAATTCGATTCGGCCAGTGTCATATGAACCATGAGAGAGTGTGAGAGAAATTGAGTTCCTGCGTACCTGATCTATGGGAGGAAAGGCTTGTGTTGCCATCTGTCTATGAAACGCGTAACTTTGTGTGATAAGTGTATTTTTGTTTGTGAAATATGTAGTTTATGAGGCGAGATTGAGGATCGTTCCAGCATTCGGCTAGATGACTGTAACACATTCTATTAGGTTTCGTTCCTGATATAACTTTGAAAGTTGCTTTATCTCTCACTCACTCACCAGAAATCTACTTCTCGAAGTCATAGAAATCTGCAATTTACCTCCAAATTATAAGAAAAGTCTAAAACCGGTAAACTTCCGCTTATCTACCCCACACCTAAAATAGCGTTCTACCATAATATCCTTATATTCCACAGATTTTCATTATACATGGAGCTTACTAAGTTTCTCTAATCCGTTAAATTTTATTTCGTTCCTCTCCTTCCTTTGGAACTTAGTTACATTCAAAGTTCCTAGCCATCTACGATACTCCGTCATCATAATTTCACACTACTTCTCGTGATCCAGTGTTGGTGATTTTCCCTATATTTGTCCAATGGTATGATAAACGTGAAACGCTGTAGATGAGCAAGCTTAACTGGCACATTAAATTTTACTTTCTTCCTATTCTTAGTTTGGAAGTTATCAATAAACCATCTGCTCGGAAGATGGCTGTAACGCACGTACGGGATCGGTCGCCCAAAATGGATCGGGATGGATTTGAAATAAGCATGCACATTATTGATGGTGCATATTAGTATTTGAAAAATACAGTATTATTCCTCATCTTTGGAAATTCAGATAGCAAGCAGTTACTAATGTGGAAAATTGGAGCCAGAAAAGAAAGACCAATCAAATTAGCAAACAACCTTCAAAATTATTGTTATATAATAATAATCTTTTGTCGTCATCATGGCCGAGTGCACAATCCGCCTCTATCGTAGCCACCTGACCTAACCTGGCAGTCCTTCAGACGAAAAGTTTAACACGGAAGTCGAACCACGGAAGCGATGTGGAGTACTTTACATACACAGAACATGCTGTGCCAGAAGTACGATCAGGGTTAAGGATTACTTAAAATCCCAGCAGAGGCCGGGATTCAAACCAAGGACTTTTTTTTCTCCTGTCAGACACCTTATCATCTGAACAACCAGATTGCTCTTCCAAAAAGAAAGGAAATCCCACAACAATAATCTTATAATAATGTGGACAAGTCTCGTGGCTGTTCACTGATAAGAAGTTAGAGATCTTGTTCTGAGCCAAGTCTGCACTCTACAGCGTGAATTTACAATCTGAATCAGAATGATCTGTCTCGGTGTTGATAAAAAAATTAAAAAATCACATAAAAGTCAGGCGATATGGCCATTAAGCATGTCTTGCTTTGGTTAGATAAATAGTAAAACTTCTGTCTATAGACACACCTTAATTATGTTGATTTTCAGCCTTATAAATACACAAAAGGGAAGATTTTCCTGGCATCTCTTTCGGGTTTTACAAGTCTTAGAGTTAATCATATTCATTATTCCTTTCATTTTAGTAAACATTATGACATGCATAATTTGCAAGCCACCTTTTTTTCCCCCACGATCCACAACACTGAAAGAAACTACTCATTTTCGTAGACTTGGCTCAGAACAAGATCTCATAACTGTTTATCAGTGACCAGCCTTGATACTTGACCCTGCGTTTACATTAATTGTTTATTAAGTTGTTTTTCACATACAATATAGTATGAAATTAATTCATTAATATATTATTGACGTTTTAGTCTAATAGTAGCTAGGCTAGTGTTTAATGAAAGGAAAGTATCAGCCAAATAGTTGATTCTGTAAAGATTGATTATTTTTTTAAATAAAGTTGTGACCGGCATTAGAAATCCTTTTTTTCCCCCCAGTGTATACTGTTTTGAGTGAATTATAATAAAATTACTTCATACTTTCTTCAATGAAATTTCGATTGTTGTGTTGGGTCTTAACTCGAAAATAATCACTTATCTGTAAACTTTTACACGAGTTGTTTATTCTGTCATTAGCATCGTACCACACAGTGGGACCGTACTACAAACAGCATCGCTGTTATGGTAAATCGTATGGTACTGCAGAAAGAAAAAATCAACTTGCAACGGGTGCCAATTGAATTTCAGTGCTACAAAATCAATTCCCACATTTGAGGATAGCAGGTTAAAGTGAGTCTTGTTAATTAATTCTCTAAACACGTACGAATATCTTCACAGGAAATGTCACTACCTTTTGGGGAGGGTAGTTTTTCTTATTTAAGTATATTGTAGATGCTGTTTTTCTTGCTAACTTCTTTAGTTGATGCGACGTGTTTTCTTTTTTTATATATATATGCAAATATAGTTCACTTTTCCATGGTTGTTGATTATTGTTTCAATCACTAACGGAAGTTACTGAAATAAACATTACTTTCCTTAAAATAGGTAGAGTAGATATCAGTGAACATTGCCTATTTCAAGTAAGTATTAGTGGTAACATAAACTAATTTGATTTTTAAATTTTCTGAGGAGACGGTGCAGCTAATGTATATCATATAAAGTATGTCACCTCTGGAACATTTTGCTGTGTAATGAGAAGTACGTCAAAAATATTCCGTGGTAAAATGCAGACCCACTGTAACCGGTAGAATTACCGGGTTAGCTTAGGGGGGGTGGGGTGGAGGGTACGACACGGGCTTATTTCGTAGCTGATAAGGAACACTGTCACTAGTTAGTGTAGATTTTAAAGCAGCAGTGTTAGTAGAGGATATGGTTATGTTAAATTCAGTTATGAAAAGAATAAGAGACATTCTGTGCTGCTGCACAAGGCACAAGGATTTTAGTATTTTCTTGTAATTTATGCTGCTTTCATGAGCTCCAAGTTCTTGACGTAACTGCTTCAGATAGATGGAAATAGTTCCACACATATTGCAGTCACTATACAGTCTGTACCAGAATTATAAATGAAATTCCATTGTACAATACAAAGTACCAATATTTTATCATTTATTTTCAATTTAACTTTCTCAAGAATGCCATGTTTCCGTAGTCATTACTTTATGCGGATGAAAATAGTTCTACGTTCGTCACGTTCTTTGTAGCCTAGACTATAATGCAGGGGTGGCCAAGCTCCTTGATAGTTCGAGCCATTTTTCAAAATTTGAAATGTTTCGCGAGCCGCAATTAAATACGTATTTTAAAGGTATTAAAAAAATACAGAAATTATATTTATTGAAAACATATTAATAAAAGTACGAAATATGTGTATTGAATTTAGATATTAAAAATTAAACACATTTATTTACGTCTCTTGATAATTCTTTAAAAATTTGGTGAATAATTGGTAACAGCACTTCTCAGTAATTCTTCGAGATGCTGATTAGTTAATACTGATCGGTGTTTGGATTTCACGAATTTTAAAGTGGAATAAAATGATTCACATAAGTATGTTGTTCCAAATATTGAAATAATTCGACAAGCAACCTTTCTTAATTCAGGGTACTTCGATACTGGTACAAATTTCTAAAATTCAGTAATCGCCGTCGACTTATATTTTAATTGCAGAGCTTGATCTTCTTGCATCTCTATTAATTCTAATTCTCCAGATACTTTTGGGTCATAATTATATTGAAAATGGAAAACTCATCTTGAATTATGTTAATTTCAAATGGGTTTAGAAAAAATTCAAAAGATGATTTAAAATATTTCAAGTCTTGAAATCTATTTTGGATTTCCGTCAATACTCCTTCTATAGGTATTTTATATACTCGTTGAGTTTTTCTTATTAATATTGCAACAATTTTTTTATTCGAGGAAAATGACAAAATGTTTTATTTTTAATGTCCTTTTAAAAAAGTTGTAATTCAGTTTGAAAACTAAATATACACTGTGAGAGGTCAGATATTATTCTATCATTCCCTTGCAATTGTAAATTCAGTGTTTGCAAATGTTCCATAACATCAGTCAAAAACATTAAGTCTTGTAACGCCTCGTCATCGTCTAATTTTGAATAGGTTATTTCCTTTTCTTTTAGAAATGCAGTTATCGGATCAAACAAATCTACTAATAGATTTTATACGTTGTAGCTAGATAACCATGTAACAATGCAAAAGAAATTAATGTCATTTGTAAGTTCTTCGTCCTTAATTCTTCAAGGAAATTTTTGAATTGTCGATGATTTTTTGCATTGGTGCGAATGTAATTTACATGTGTTTTCATAACATCAGGATTTTTTAATATTTTGTAACGAGATGTTTTCGGTGAATTATGCAGTGAATCGGTATGAATTGTGGAATTTGAGAATCATCTCTTAAAAGCCCAATAAAAACCGATGTTTTTACCCAGCATTGCCGGAGCTCCAGTTTATTAAGAGGCACATTAAAGGTTTCCATTATGAAATCTAATGCATTTTTAATATTGACACCGCGGGTTGACTCTTGAAGTGCTACTATATCTAATAACTCTTCTTTAACAACGAAGTCAGGTGAAACAAAACGTATGAAAACTGCCAATTGCGGAAGATCTGTGATATCTGCCGATTCGTCAAGGGCTAAGCTGAATACAATACAGTCCTTCAAATCATTTTTTAATTATATTCAAGAGATGTATTAATTGCAGTTATGCGTCGTTCGGTTGTGTGTCTCGAGACGGGAAATTCGCGAAACAACTTTGTGAAATGCTGGATTATTTGGATCTAAAACTATAAGTACATCTTCCAAGTTTTTTTTTAAAAAAACTCTCTCTCTCCATACGGGCTTTTTTCACGAGCAATATTCCAGGCAATAACAAAACTGGCTTCAGCCACATTATTAGCTTCATTGCTAAAGGTCATCAAAATTGACTGTTATTTATTTGAATTTGATTTTAAAGAAGCAAGTTTATCTGATCTTAATCTGGAATTTGGTGGATACTGATTAGAAAACTGAGGATGATTGGTTTCATAATGTCGACGTAAATTGCTAGCTTTATAATTTTTGACCGTAGAATTACAACTTTTCCGTTATTGTCAATAAAAAAAGAAATTCTTCCCACTCATTATTAAAACTTCTATTTTCTTGGTCGTATTTTCTTCTTTTATTTTCGTTCCCTGTAGTCAGATTTTTAAAAGAACTGGAAATAAATAAAGAAATTTATAAAACACAAATTTGTGTTGTTAAAACAATAACAACACCTGTTATATACCTCGAAACAAATTATAGTTAACTTACCAAATATTCTAGATTACAAATTATACCCGCAGCAAGAGTGATACAAATTGTTTGCTCCGGAGCACAATGTCAGCTGTCCGTTGCAATGAAAGTTTACAAATTCAAAATCGGTCTGTAGTAGGTCGATTACGGACGATTATGCCACTGTTTATGTTCGTTCGTGCAGTTTTCGATGAGTCATATCATTCTTAACTTGGACGGAAATGAAATTTGTTACAATGTTGCACTTAATCTTTCATATTTGTTATCAGTAATTTAAAAGATTTTGAAACACATACGGAACGATTATAATTTTAAAAAAAATAATAGCACAAAAATGAAAAGGTAACTCGGGTACATTTATCGAGAGCCACAAATAATCCTTCAAAGAGCCGCATGTGGCTCGCGAGCCACAGGTTGGCCACCCTTGTTATAGAGCATTGCATCGAGACTTAATCTGTGTTTTGTGTTTATAGCTTTCATATCGGAGGACAACTCGGACAAAATTATCTGATATCCGTTCTTACAACCAAAAGGATGCGAGAGGCATCAGTAAAATAAAATGTTTGTCTGGAACAAATAAAAGCTATTTTACTATACAGGTGTCTAGGAATAAAAGTATAAACCTGCAACCGCAAATAGGTCACATCATGACCTACTATATGACAAAATTTTATTTTAGTAATAGTTTCACCATTTTCGGGATATTAATTTTTTAATTTTTTTTTCGAAACATGTGATTTTTACAGTTTATTCCATGCCATTTCTACAGATTAAGACTTTTTTAACACCGATTTTTTTTTTTTAAATTTACTCAAGGATGTTTGAGTCATCTAAAACATTTTTTTTCTTAAAACGTTAAAAAAAACTTGAAAAATCTTTTTTTAAATCATTATCATCATTTTTTTTTATTACACGTTTAAAATGCACAAGGGCCCCTTTAGCAGATAGAACCTTTTAAGAAAAAAAAAGAATATTGTTTTAATTGACTCAAATAGCCTTGAGTCAATTTAAAAAAAAAAAAAAACATGGTTAAAAAAGTCGTAATTTTTAGAAATGATATGGAATAAAATGTAAAAAGTCTCATGTTTTGAAAAAGTATTTTAAAAAAATCTCTAAAATGGTGAGACTTTTACTCAAATAAAATTTAATCATATAGTATGAGATTATGTGACCTATCTGCTATTGCAGGATTATCCTTTCATTCTTGCACACCCTGTATAAATATATACAGATAGCATGTTGATACTGATGATAATTATGAATATTAATTTATATTACTATTATTATTATTTACTTCCGTTGAATTTCGATCATATACTTTTGTAATCAAAGGATCATGGTACCTGAAATAATAAATATATGTTTCACATTTAATATGATCCGCTGTTTAACGAGATGTTAAGTGAAATCAGACAGTGCCGTAGCAGCTTGCATCAAGTGCGCATGCGCATAACGTTAAGTGCGCATGCATAGAACGTTGTGGATCATGAGCAACGCTGCCAAATATTTACCTACAGTGTCCAAAGAAATTTCATTTCAAATATCAATACTTGACCCCGTTACTTCTATGGCAATCCCAAAGGGATATAATTTTACAAAATTTTAAATGCAATATTGTGTTTTGAGCAACAGAAAACATAAGATATGAAAATCTGAATTATGAAACTTAATCCGCTCAATAGCAAGAAGCCTTTGACAGCCGAGCAGACAGCATAACGACAGCAATACGGCTCCGTATCCCCTTAGTCACGGAACTCTAAAGAAGCAAAGTCTGTATTACGAGTCAGAAGCATTTATGGCTAATCGTAACGGAGCGGCATGCGACGTGTGGTCGCCAGCTGCTGTCTCCTCGCGGTGATAGTAACAGCAGGGCCAGTGCCGGCTGTAATGTCAGATTAACTAAAGCAGGCGGAAGCCGGAGTGACGGTGGGAAGATAGCGCCGGTAATCCAGAACTCTTCATTCCGAATGTGAATGGCAAAGGAGCAAAACGACCTGCCGCCAGCGAGTATTCTGGGCATACCTCACAGCGCGTGGAGACGTGGTTGTGCAACGACAGCCAGTGCAGGACGAAATTATGCAGAGCCCTTCAAACTTGTCTCCGCAAATTAAACTTCTTACAAGACTATGAAGTAAAGTTAGTGAAATTTGGATTTCAACGAAGATAGAAAGGAGAAAAATGCAGAAATTTAAAATGTTACATAAGGGAAACTTGCTTAAAGTTAACTGCAGAGAAAAACGCTCTAGTAATGAATTGTGGAAAACTAACATTTATGTTGGAAAGAAGAAACATAATGGTGCCTCACAATCTGAGAAATAATAAATTCGTAAGTTCGTTAGAACTATGTAAAGTGTTCTCTCTTTAAACACAATTTCACATTTTTCAACTGGAATGAGAATAATTTAATTTAATTTAATTTAAAAGCAGCGGAGCGCACGCTCCGGTGGGTAGTTCCCTGCACACCCATTTCCTGCACTCAACTTCAATTGCCCTCTAAATTTCAACTTTAAATTCTTTCAACGTTTTTGGTAAATTATTCATCATTTCTCTTGGTATCTTATTTCAATCCCTGACCCCACAGTTACATAACAAAAGTCAGTAAAACTTTGAAATATCTGCAGAGTAGTTAAATGTTCAGAAAAGCCAATCGGCTAACTATTATTATTATTTATTATTATTTAACGACCTGTGTAAGTAACTTGCAAATATTTTCAGGTATGTGTTCCTCAAACCTAGAGTGAAGTAGAGACCATTCAGAACCATTTGGCATCCGGAGTAATTTAGTGGGATAGTGGTGTCTGCGGGAGCTGAAGAGCAATGAATGTTTTATACACAGCGATAAGATTTTTTAAAATCATTGTTAATTTATAACTGCATTCTTTTTTATGCATTATGAACCTCCTATAGGAACGAGGTAAACCATTCATTCCTTTGGTTACTTTTAAATGTTATTTAACTGTGAAGGTAAAGTCTCTTTTCATACCATAGATGTCATGTGGTTTCAAGAAAGCGTTTGAAACTGCACGCGAACATTCACGCCTTCACATTTCGCTCCACTCTGTTCTTGATCGCGCCATTCAGATGTTTTTAGTATTAAAAAATTGAAAATTCTCTTCTTGGGCGATATCCCAAGCTACCCATTTGCCGAAGGTTTAATGAATAGTATTTTCATTCTGATTACAATCCATTGACGAGGCTCAGTAGTAAGACGCTCCCTTACGGCTTTACGCCTCGTCGACGGCTAAGGTCATTAGAGGCGGGATGGGACTGGTGACAAGGAACGGGAAGGAATTCGACCATGACATTTTTGAAGGAAGCATCCTGACACTCGCCTGAAACCATGGAAAACCCAAATCTGGATGCCCGGATGGAGATTCGAACCCGCGTCCTCCCGAATGCGAGGCCAGAACGTTAACCGTTCACAGTAATAAGAGATAAACCATTTGGCACATGAGTGAAAAGGATTACAAGTATGAACCAAAATGTCACACAGCGCGGATTGTTAACAACATCTCCTGCAATCAATCGCCTCTTGGTGGGCTCTTCCGCTTCCATCAAAAGAAAAAAACTGAAGGTGTATGGAGGTGTGGATTCCTAATAAATTAACATCGAGTAAACTTCAAAACTCTGGGGAAATGTAGCGTGTAGCATGGGGACAGTGCGAGCTTTCCCTCTGCTTGTCCATTCCCACGCGTGCAGACAAGACGTCGGCCCAGCGCCGCCCACGGCAGATGGCCTTCTCGCAACGCTCAGCACCAAGGACGTTTGTCCCCGGCAGTCTCACTACGATTGCCTTATTAGCTTTGCTACCTGCATTCCACAGAATTAGCTCACGAGAAAAATTCCTGGTACGTTCTATCTCAGTTACTCTCAGATTCTCTTTCATAACGGCTGGTTTGCTGATCGCAGGAAATGCTGGGGAAGGGGAGGGAATTGAAACTATAGTCTAAAAACTGCCGAACTTAATTTTGGATATTTAACTATGACATCACCTAGTTACGTGCCACACAAGCTGGTCCTGTCTGATGGAGGTCACACACTATGTAGTGCCCAGGGTCTGGATAGCTGTTGCCCTGTCCTGTACTGCCCTATAGGTCTTGCGATGCCTGAAACTACGCCATAGCAACAATGATACAAGTTTAGTTACAAAGTTCAAATCTGATAACATTTTCAGACTAGATCCTGGAAACTATAGATCTGAAATAATAAACTGATATCATAAAACATCGAAGAGTTGAAAAGCTGACGATGAATTCATTCATTCTGCGGTGTTGGCGTCAGACCACACTTACTGAAGCATTTATCCTTCCCAAACCAACCAACGCAAGGTAAGGGCTAACGCGCGGGCGTTATAGCCGTAGATTTGAGTCCTTCCTTAGGCACCTACATTTTAAGATAATTGTTGGGTTCTACCTGTCATACAAACACTACTTCGAAACCACAGAAAGAGATCAGACAAATTTACACGATATTAAAAATCAATAAATAGCACACTGTGAGGCCTCACTAATCTAAGAGCATTTTTAAAACAAAACAAAATCCGTCACTAACTTTATGTGGTAACAGAATCTTAGGTATATTTTTCTATCTTTTCTTGGGTCGTGTAAGCTCTGTTTATGATAAGTTTTGATCTTCCATCATAAATAGCAATTATATCGATAAAAATAAAAAAACTGCAAAACATGAAATTTAACGAAACTTCTTTATCAATCAATCTCAACGATCAAACAAAAATATATAACGCTATTATTGCAAATGTAGTTACAAATTGTACATATATCATTTACCGCCATCATACGCTTTCGGGGCGGATAACTTCGTGCCCAACCGCTGTTTAAGCTGTTGGTACGTTAAGACCTCGAATAGTTCGTCTCTGCTTCTAGATAAGAGCTGATAACAGTTGTAGTAGAGTGGATGCGATTTTGTGGCGTCCATTGTACTACATTTATCAACAGATGAACTGCAGTATCAGTCATGTTCCCAAACCAATTTAGCATTTTCGATTTGGTCCAAGTAACAAAATACTGTTCCCTTCACTGCCGGTTACGTCGCTGTGATATTATGTAAAACAAATGATTCCTTTGACCTGCCTCCTTAGAATTTGGTAAGATTTTTTAAATTGTATGCAGAATAAATGTCGATCTTTGGCACTCGTGCAAAAGGAATGAGGCTACTGCTGTACTCATTTCCAAGTTCAAAATCAGCGAAGAAAATAAATTTTTGTGAGAAACTTCAGAAAGTACCCCGGCGGAACTAAGTACGACCGCCGGGCCGTATGGAGGCCAGGTGACAGGGCTTGGCTGCAGGCCCACTATTATCAACGAGGGACGCTGACGTCATTTTCTGGCAAAGACCTCTTCCGTTGGGTGCGTGCCCAGTCGGACTTACGAAAAGCTACTCGCCACACGCTATTAATTTGTCTGTCTATCTTTTTCCCTTCAACCATAAGTTTAACATTAATTCACTATACTGATTAAAACGTTAAAATGAATCCTAATTTAGCAAAATAATCAGCTGCCATGTTTCTATAATCAGTTTTACACAGCTCCGTAAATTGCTGAAAATTATAATTTCGGTTACATAACCATTTGATGATGAATTCGCAGAACTTATAATACAGTACGGTAATTGCAGTCTTAAAACAGCTGTATTAAAAATTTTGCTTAAAATGTGATCATTGGTATCAGAAGGATGTTAGGAAAATTCAGTCCTCCAGCGATATGTTATTTTGCTAATAATGATTTATTACTAAAAGTTTCGCACTTGTCTTTGTGTTTTTGCGTCGTCCTGTCAATAGTTTTGTCAAATGATGGTTCGTTTCCACATCATTATTTGTTTTCTCAATGTTACATTACTTTTTCAAAAATTCTGTGTGGACACAAATCTTCCCAGAAAGGTAAATGAGTTTCAAAGAAGTGCAGCAGCCAAATTTCTGCATCATGATTATGCACGATCTTCTCCAGACAAATGTCCGGTAAGCCTTAGACTCACTCAATAAAACTCGGCGTATCGTATTTGCGAAATATGGAAAAAGACGCACTGGAAACAGAAAAAAATTAAAATGGTTTCTGGTGAATACGATACGAGAACAAAATAAGAGAAACAATAAGTGGAATACCTGCGTATAGACTTTTTTTCTGCGACCAGAGATGAGTCACTAATTGAAAGACCAGATATACATTTAATTTAATTTAATTGCAATGAAGCACACGCTCCGGTGGCAATTTCCCTACACACCCATCTTCCCCCTTTCCTGCACCCACCTACATTTGCCCTCTACAAATATTAACTTGAAATTCTTTCAACGTTGTCGGTAAATTATTCATCATTTCCCTGGTAACTTATTCCAATCTCTGATACCCTTACCTAAAAAAGAGAATTTTCCCTCACCCTTGTGCCTGAAATCGAGTGCCAGTTTGTGGTCATGGTCATCTTTTCCCTTCCATGCACTACTTTTCATACCTACTCCAACATCTTTCCATGCCTCATCACCAGTACACGCCTTGTACACTCCCATGACCATCTTCATCTTCCTCCTGTATTGCAATGAATTCCATTCCAGCTCCTTTATCATATCTGTTACTGATTCCATTCTGCGATAATTTCCAGAAACAAATCCAGCAGCCCTTTTTTGCACCCTCTCCAACTTCTGTATTTGATACGCAAAATGTGTATCCCATACTACACTACCATATTCGAGCAATTGTCTGACCAAAGTTTTGTAACCCAATTCTTGTACTTCTCTCGTACATCCCCTCAACACTCTCTCCAACAAGTGCAGAATTTTGAAACCCTTTCCTACCACCTGTCCAATGTGTCCTGCCCAGTTAAGCTTGTTATCAAATGTAATGCCAAGAAATTTACGTTTCAAGTCTTCAGCAAGCAATTCTTTCCCCACCTTATATTCATAATTAACCTTTTGTTTTTTATTTGTGTATTGTGCAATAAAGACTTAATTTAATTATAAAACCTTGAGGAGTGATAAGTCGATATAATCAGGAACACTTCTAAGAAAACATTAGCATCACATAAATGTTTTAGGTTTTAGTGCTCGCAAGCAACATTAGTATGGTTGTTAGTTACAGAACTAGCATCCATGTAGAAGCCGCACAAGAATTACAGCTTTAAGCGCCTCCCCGCCTGCCGTTTAAACGCAATTACAGACATATGCCCCGCGGACGAACAGGATAGCCGAGTGTCGTAAGAACAGGAACACGCTACCTGTCGTTTTCCACGCACACTTGCACCGCCGAGAAATACTGTGCCGGGTGTCGAGGTGGAGTGTTCTGTGGGCGGATCTCCCTGGCCTCGAGAACGCGTGTTTATGACACTATGGCCCATCAACCCTGTAATGTTAAAGACGAAACCTGACAATACACCAAAGAACTGTAATCACTAGAATTTCGCAACATTGTGACATTACCATGAGTCATTATCCAATACTAATCACATTTTACTTTAGCTGCTGGTATATTTTACCCCAACTAACATAAGGCAAATACGAACCGCTTAAAGTGGTAGAAGTGCACCAGTTAATTAGATAATCGTAATATCATCACTTCCAGCTTTCGATCTTGCAATATTTTTGCGTATGTGATTGTAGAGCAAACCACTTGTATGTTCTGCGCTCGCTTCAGTTGTGTGCTGTTGTTTATTTAAGTGAAAATTTCCCTTCAATAGTAATGTAACAGTTATATAACTTCCAATAATTCTCTCTATTCTATCGCTGTAATATGTTTATTTCCGTTTAAAGATTTCAGTGATATTCATTGCCATAATTTGATGGAATAAAAGAATTTGAAAAATTTAAAAAGAAGATACTCTACTGATCCTGAAAAATTAAACACCAAGAAGAAGACATGTGATTTAGACTGAAATTTATTCCACAGATAAGGGATTATTAGAATTACAGAACTATAGATGCACTTTGACCGCTACAATTCAGTACGGAATGGAGCTGTCACGTGCTGCAATCGGAGCCTATAGTGGCATGGAATAAATGACGACCTGGATATGCTCCTAGGGAATATACGAAGTGTTGACAATAGTTGCAAGAGCTGCCTCCAGTATCGGCAGTGCCTCAGATTGTACGATTGTCGTAAATCCCCCCTTATTTGGTAGATGCTGTTCAGATTGCCCTCAATACACAGCAGCCAAGATCGCACGTTGTAGTCAATGCCGCTCCAAGATATCACACTCCTATATGTCGTTCAGCAATGCAGTCTACCCGGTAGCGTCTAACAAACACACGCCCGTCACTTTAGGACAGATTGAAGGGTACTCGTCCGCAGGCACGCCTTAAAGGCCCATTCACACTAGCGCTCAGCTCAGCTCAGCTCACGATTCAGGATAGCTTTCACACTAGCGGTCAGGTCAGCTCAGGTCAGGGCAGATCAAGTGGTAGATGATGCCCATTTCATATCAGTTGCTCACAGCAAACGATGCCACTCACTACGCTAACGTAAATTAAATTCGCACTGATTTTGGATGAAAAGAATAGGATCAAAAAGACGACGGTTCAGGTTGAATCCAGAGTTTGAAATCGCAAACATATCTTGAGATAAAAATTTTATCTAGTGGCTATGCCGTACGAGACGAGTGGTGGGGAAATGTTTTTGATATTTTAGCTTAATCATTTGGAATTTAATTTAGAAAACTTACCTCTGCTCCAATATTAATTGATAACATAATTTTAACCACATATATTTTGTACAATTGTTTACAGAAGAATAAAATTTCATGCCATGTAGTGGATCTCAGGATGTACGAGAGGAACCCTTTTGATACACAAAATTAATTCACAACATTTTTTAATTCGGAAGCAGAATCTGTACCTTGGCAATACGAAAACTTGTAATAATATTTGAATTTATATTAAAATTTTGCTAACTTTCTCATAATCAGAAATAACATACTGTTAAAACATTTTTTTACTATCTTTTTTATTGCTTATGAGTAGATAAGAAGTTTTTACACGTTCGTCGCCAAAGTTGATCTGACATGACCTGATTGTTGCACGTTCACACTAGGGGAGGTAACCTCACAGATTTTCAACCGGTTCAGATAACTACTGGAACACTGGTGGTTTCTGGTCAATGGAAGCCGACGCAAGGGTATGCATGCCACCAATCCAGCCCTCAGCAGACGGCGTGAAACTGTCGACGCATATGTGTCCACACCTGTTTCAGTGCCCCAACATCGAGCCAACATTGTGAACGAAACTGATCTGTCGGTTACGGTCATGTGGGCAAGATGGTGGTCATCGGGCGCTATGATCACATTGTATGATCCAGTAACCGCTCATCGCTGTGTACGACCCTGTTCTATCCACTGGTTCCACACACGCATCGATGTCGTAACAGTGTGCCCTGTACAAGCCGCAATGTCATGGTACGAAAAACCCGTTTCCCGGATGCCAACCCTTCTGCCACGTTCGAACTCATATATTGCGCGCACGTTGGCGAGACATACCGGCGTTCGCTTGTACACTTTCGCTTTATTTGACTGCTTTGCACCGACTGAGCGTGGCGTATCACCAGTTCGGTCACACAAAATAGTGTGCTGCTGGGCCTACGTACACGCCATCTCTCTGCAATCTTACTCTCGTATTATGGTTACACTGTTCTACACATCCTCCTGTTTTGGAGACATTCAGAACATTCCTTCTGGGTGCTGAAATTTTCAAAAACAGTACTGCAAATTACCG
>JARYHS010001225.1:0-14996 GCA_031002005.1 Vandiemenella viatica | reverse complement strand
CCATCTCCCACATCCTATCATCCTTAAGTCAAAGTGAACAAAACCATAGGAGAGCCTTATTTATTTCTCCCGTTTCCTCTTCCCCACATGCCCAGTGAAACCACTTCTTACACCAACTACAACCCATCCCCGTCGCAACGTACCTACGAATAGCTCCACAGTTTCCAGTCATGATTTTCCCAAATACTTCAACCATGTTCTAAACAAACCTTAAATTTATTTGATAAAGTAGTCTTATAAAGTTTATACTATATTTTTTAACGTTTTTTTTCTAAATATGATAAGGGCTATACTCGACTAACTGTTGAATTGTTATATATATTTAATTTGATTAAAGTTTTATGAAAAATTACTAGGTAATTAAACTACTTAAGAACCAATGAATAAAACTTAAGTTAATGAATTTCGAAACAAACTTAAGATGGAAGGTCGATACTATTTAGTGCTAATGTGGATAACAACTAATTTGTTACTTATGAAAAAAAATTACAAAAAAGAAAGATAGGAAGTTTTTCTATAAATTTATATATATACTAGCATTTGCCCGCTGCTTCATGCGCGCGTGCCTTGACAGTTGTAGAAATTATTTACCGATTTTATTCTCTTATCAGACATTAACATGGAAAGGCATGAACTGTTAATGTATTCTGAATAGTTTCGTTTGTTTCGGTTAATACGTTAGGTTCGGTTTTCATACTGATGTCAGAGAGTTGTTTTATTCATATTTTAACGTGATGCAATTGATTCAATAGTAGAAAAGGTTCCTCGAAAATTAACAGTAGTAATTCGTGGTTGTAATTATTGTGCGAAGTATAAACATTTATTGTTTAGAAAGGCTTTTATTTTTGCGTTAAAAGTAAATAAAGCAATGCTTAAGAGAAATAATATAAGACCACGTTTCTGGTCTGATTGTTCATTGTACATATGTACAGGCGTGATCTGCCACTCACCCTGGAGCAAGCAACGTATAGCTGGCCGTGCGAGAAACATGGTGTCCGAAGATCAATGCCTACAGTTCCTAGTGTCTGTCCCTGAGACTTGTTAATTGTCATGGCAAAACATAACGTTACGGGAAATTGTAGGCGCTTAAATTTGAACGGGAAGTTTGAAGGAACCAATGGTATTCGTGGAATCAATACTTCCTCTCCTCGTCCACATCCTGTTAAAATAACGGCCTCAATGATGTTTTTATGCAATGATTTCACCAGAAGTCTAGTCCCATTGCACAGCTGTGGTGGTGATATGTTTCTCATTAGCATAATTGGAGTACCAACTTTTATATTCAGTTCATGCGCGGGTAGACCAGATGCACTGAGGGAATTTTAGAACTCGGTTGGGTAAGTAGTCTCGTCGGCTTGATCTTCAACCGTGTTTATAGCGACGTAAGTCATCGACGTTGTTTTGATCATATCAAGGATATACTTATTGATGACATTCACGTCTTCATTCCTGGGTGCCAGTATCGCACGTTCACAAAACCAAGATTTTTCTTTGTTGGTAATATTTACTATGTCAGGATACACACTCGAAATTAGATCATCGATGTTTGGCACCGTAATACAAAGTGACGAAGTCAATTTTATTTCTCCGTTTATTTCTGGCATGGTTCCTTCGCCAATTGCTAACAGAATTTTGGAAAATTGTTGAGACTCTGGATCTGCTCGGGGATATGTTCTCATGTTCGTTTTTAAAGAATACTTTTGTATGCTGAACCATAAAGATGACTGTTTTATACATGCATTCACTTCATCCGACCTTGTACCTCTTGGCACTACAGGTAGCGTTTGGCGGAAATCTCCAGAAAAAAGAAATGTAATGCCACCCATTATTCTGTTATTATTACGAATGTCTCGTAACGAACGATCAACAGCCTCAATTGCATTTTTGTGTGCCATAATGCATTCGTTCCATATAATAAGTTTACATGTTCTGATATCTTCGGCTTTGTTACCTTGTTTGGATATGTCACATACTGCACTGTCATTGAACTCAATGTTCAGTGGAATATTGAAGCAGGAATGCGCGGTCTTCCCTCTTGGTAGCAACGTTGCTGCAATACCTGATGATGCTACAGCTAACGCATTTTTATGTTCGCTACGCACTTTATTTAGTTATAGATATACCACGAATGTCTTTCCTGTTCCTCCTGGCGCATCCAGAAAGAATATTTTCCCTTTATTGCACCTGACAGAATCCATGATTTCTTCATATACCAGTCGTTGTTCGGCATTGAGTCCCGCTTCTTTCTCTTTTGCGAGAAGCGCTAATTGATTGATGTCATAACCTGTTCCCTCTTCATTTATATTCTTTGATTTGTTCTCCATTGTAGGCCTCGGCAGTCCGTAGTGATCTGGAGTATTGCCCCCAATAGAGGTTACCACGTCCTGTAACTTTAGAAGGCACCTATTTGTAACTTCCAGGTTGTAGTTGTGGTTGTTTTTATGGGACTCGTTACATATGATTTCACTCATTACGTCATGGGCAAGGTTCTCTTGATATTTCAACCATAGTTGGTTAGGGTTGGACAGGTTGCAGAAAACCAACATTACAGCAAACAATTTTCTCAGTTTAGGCGAACTATCACTGTGGCATGCCTCTTCTAAAGCATTATCCCAGTGACTATCATATTCCAGCAAATTTCTAGCGACGCTTGCCGCTTAATAGGTAGCGTGTTCAAAACTATCAACAGATCTCAGATCGGCAAAGGAGGTAGGTCCTCGTACAGTATTAAGTAGTAGTCTAAGATAAAACATTCACTGTTTTTTGGGTGGACGGTGTATACTCTACCCAGTGCCTTTTCCTTATAGACATCAGGATGGTTAGGAACTGGGGTACCCCTTCGTCTTCTGTTGAAAACTCCTGTTTGTTTGTTGAAGGTGTAATATGCAGGAACTTCCTCGTACAACAAAGTTTTGGCAAATGTGTCTTGCTTGCACAGTTGAAAGAATGCAAGAAGTGTGGTATTTCTAGGTTTGTTCACTTGTTGTTGGATATTGGATGGGAGAAAATAAATTCGCTGTCCATTTTCCAAGTGGACATCCAAATGAAAAACTGGATCAAAATCTTTCGTGGATTGGGAATGATAAAATTCACCATATCGCTTCAGAAGAGCTGAGGTATCTTCCAGATCGGTATCGCACCACCTCATCATGATTACTGTGAATACAAAATGTACCTTGGTCAGTGCCTTTGTTTATATACTTATATAAATACTTGATGGCCTGTATGCTGCCACAATATTCAACATTTATGTGGGTCTTCAGGGTGCGTAAAAGTACGGGAGAATTTGGAACAACCCATCTGTTATCAACATCAATAACTCTATCACACATACGAACTTCAGCAGTGAACCCGCCATCTCCAACAGATTTGCGACGATATGCCGGGTAGCCATCTTCTCCGGTTACTGTCTGTTTATTCAGTGACTTCGGAAACCTCTTACAGCAACGACCATTTTTCATACATGGGGAATGAGGATTGAGTGGTCCACAAGGTCCGTGGATCATGTGGCTTTTTACGATTTGAAGGAACCAATGGTATTCGTGGAAGGAATACTTCTCCTCGTCCACATCCTGTTAAAATAACGGCCTCAATGATGTTTTTGTGCAATGATTTCACCAGAAGTGGATATAATGAAAAATATTGTTTCCATGATACTTAACTAAAAAAAGTTTATTTTTAAATGTGGATACCGAGGATTGCAACATAACCGCGGTGCCATAAATTTATGTAAATATAGCAGTAATCTACGACTTAGTCCTCTTGGAAGTGTGCTGAAATATAAAAATTCGTTACCAATAATCACAGCATCTCAATTTTTCTGATTTATTTATTTTTTGTTGTTTGGATATTGGTTTTATTTTATGTTGATACACCATCAATTATTCCTGCTTTAAAATAGAAATTTACGTGAATTGGAGTTACTCTAGATTTCAAATCGTCGTATCATTACTGTCATTATTTCAATCAGATATAATTAATCTAAAAATGTCGAGATGTGATCATGGTACAGTTTATGTAGTAACGTGCATGTAACTGAAACAATTGTTTCTGAGTGGCAACATTATGGCAAGTTGTGAATCGCTTGAAATGCAACCTGACAGCTGATATGATGCTTTGTTATAGGCCTAAGAGACGACGCCTGCAGCTTTATAATCTACGCGGTGTAGCATTAGGATATGAAACATTTTTAATTTAAGTTTCTTTCAATATAGCCGTATTTTCTATGTAATTATTTCAGTCGCATGTAAGTACCTGGCGAAACAACAGCCTGGACCAGATGACAATTGACTCGTTTTGTTTAGCATTAGGCATAACGGGTTTAGTTTTAAAATTTACGCGGTGTAGAATAGAATTTTAGGATGCCTAGTTATATTTGAAATAAAAATTCGTTACCAATAATCACAGCATCTCAATTTTTCTGATTTATTTATTTTTTGCTGTTTGGATATTGGTTTTTATTTTATGTTAATACGCCATCAATTATTCCTGCTTTAAAATAGAAATTTACGTGAATTGGAGTTAATCTTGGTTTCAAATCGTCGTATCATTATTGTCATTATTTCAGTCAGATATAATTAATTCAAAAATGTCAAAATGGATCACGGTATATGTACTAATGTGCATGTAACTCAAGCAATTATTTTGATGACAGCTGATATGCTTTGTTATAGGCCAAAGGGACGATGCTTTTAGCTTTATAATTTACGCGGTGTAGCATTAGGATAAAAATTATCGCAAGTTGTAAATCGATTTAAATGCAACCTGGACAGTGATGACAGCTGATATGCTTTGTTATAGGCCAAAAGGACGATGCTTTTAGCTTTATAATTTACGCGGTGTAGCATTAGGATATGAAAAAAAATTTATTTGAGTTTCTTTCAATCTATCCGTATTTTCTATGTAATTATTTGAGTCGCATGTACCTGAATTTTCGGATGCCTAGTTATATTTGCACGTTATAGCCACGAGACATATTAATCGAATAAAGTACTTCCAAATATGTGCAATTCCGCACAAGTCATTATGAAAGAAGTATGCTTTATTACTTGCTGATATTTATAATAGCTGTTTTTCAAACATCGCTCTTCGAGAAAAAACTGAATTTCGTGTTAAGTATTGGCTTATTGTGGCTGTATTGTACAGCGTTCACGTAGCAATTTTGTTCCAGAGACAAACTGTATAACAGTCTACCAGAGACAATACATGTCTTCAATATTAGTAATTCAACAGACCTGTTACGATTCAAGTAAATGCTGATTATACTTGATTCACGTATTCTTTTTATTTTGAAGTTCTGCGGTCCAGAAAAATGAATCGCAGAAGTAAAAAAAAAAAAAAAAAAAAAAAAAAGTGAAATCCTAAATTTTGTCAGGTCTCTTTATGAAAAGAGTGACCGTCTGAATGTGTATAATTATCTGTGGTCTACAGTTTAACATTTCTGAAGTTTTTTACTGACTTGCTTCTTCCCATGGTACATATTAGTCGTTAGCTACTTCTGCAGATGCTGATCAGCAACATTAGCTTTAAAAATTTGGAAACACCATGCAAATTGATGCGGTAGTTTTTGCGTTATTAGAGATCAAGCCTCACTACAAACACAGCTTGCTTACAGATTTATAATAGTATAGATATATATATTAGATGGCAATTTACGTCTTTTGTGGATTAAATTAACAGAGTACCCCATGTTCACATATGAATGCTTCATCCGATGCACTTCCGCTTACCCGTCTATCGTGATGGTTACGTGAAGTGTGTGTTGACTGTGCAGAACTCTACCAAGTTCCGTTATTTAGCAGAAAATATTTATTACTGGAAAAAATTACCACGTTTTACTTTATTCGGAGACTGCCATTACAGCAGACACTTCTTTTTTTGTTTTGTCCATATAGCACGCATTTCTGTAATCCACGCACATTATATGAACGATATTGTGTACACGCAGGTGTAATTCTTATGTCAACCATTGACTTCATTCATGGACGAAATTTATATTTTTACCGATTTTTGCTACATATGACCAACTTTTTAATGATATTCATAGAAATAGCCGCATACGTACTTATAACCAACAAATTTATGTCTTTTCGAGTGTTGGCGTCTATTACGATTCGGTCTTAAAACTAGTATGTAAGTGATGAAGCATCATGCCACTACAAGAACTCATAAAAAATAACTCAATAAAGGACTTTATTAATGGAAAGTGGGTAAAATAAAACAAATTGAATAATTTACTATGTGTGTTTTATTCACACTGTTCACATCTATGTAGTATCCGGGATTATAACTCTTAATTACTACATTGTTAACAACAGGTAATACAAGTAAATTTTTATATGCAATAAGTTCATATTTTAGCAGATTATAATCCAGTGACGAACTGGGGGTCAATTGAGCCACATAAACATCACTAATATGCATATCAATCAGTTTTTGCACTGTGGCCATTTGATAGTCTCATAGCACATTACTAGATAAAAACTCTATAACCAGGCCTGATATTTAGACCGACATACACGAATTTATTCTGAAACGTGAACAATTTATTCCACCGTTCGCCTCGAGTGATTTCTGGAAAACGTTAGGAATCTTGACTGTACGACTGTGCTGTGTATCGAACCCCGATGACTGAATTTCTTCGACAAGCACTTCTTTAGAAGTCGGCACTTCATGTGTGGTTTCTCTCCTTTGACTGCGTGTTTCGGTTTGAGGTTTCAAACACTTTTGCTAGAGACTGTAACATTCTTGATATTTTGAATATTAAAGTGATGATTTTCATGCAGCTTTGATGGGAACTGCCTGTACTATCACCAATACTGGGGTTAGATACTTCTTTATTTTTTTATTTTTTTATTTTATTTATTCGCCTTTGGTCTGCGACCATTTAGCCATCTTGCAACTACAACAGTTTACATTAACTATGTTATAATAACAATTTTACAATGGCAACATGGTAATAAGACCATTATAATAACATTGCAGTAAAAACATTGTAACAATAGTGCGATAACATTATAATAGCAACATTTCAAAGGTAACTTTACAGGACATCATTGAGGTAACTAATTTCTTATGCATTACATTTTATGGGCTTTAGATCTTTATGTTTGTGTCTTGCAAGAAGCGGATGATTGCATTGTAGACCTGTATATTTTTTGATTGTAGAATGGTAATTAGGTTCGCTGGAAAACTAACCGATAGCTGTTGTAATTGTTTGTATACCTAGTCGCTTACGTTGAGCTTGGTATTGCGAACATGAAAGTATGATGTGATTAAGATCTGAGGTCTCTTGATCAAAAGTGCATGTCGGGGAGTTAATTATTCGGAGGCGGCATAAATGTTGTGGATAGCACCCGTGTCCTAATCTCATTCTAATGATTGTTGTTATGTGTCTTCTTGCTATATTGAATTTTTTAAACCATGGTGTCCTTGGTATTGTTGGTTGAACTGCTGCATAGTGTTTCCTTTTTAGTAGCTTTTAGGAAGTGTGAAAGTGCTGTATTAATGTTTTTATTCCGGATGATATATTCTGGCAAGTAATATATATGAAGTTTTATAAACATAAACTCGTATGGATTTAGGAGCCTGGGATGATGCGGCTTTTTAGTATGAGTGGTCTGATCTTTTCATATTCCTTATGTCCTTCTGCTAATAGGGGCATTCTCCTCACTAAAGATGGACCATTATCATTATTTCCGCTGTACACTTGTGACAGCTTCTTTTGTACTGGATGTTCCTTCGAATCCCCGTCCGGGCATCCAGATTTGGGTTTTCCATGGTTTCCCCAAATCACTCCAGGCGAATGCCGGGATGCTTCCTTCAAAAGGCCATGGCCGAATTCCTTCCCATTCCTTGCCCCCATCCTTTCCCGTCTCTAAAGACCACGTTGTTAAAAAGGGACGTTAAACTGTTACAAAAAAAAAAAAAAAAAAAAAAAAAAAAAAAAAAAAAAAAAAAAAAAAAAACTGGATGTTCCTTTAGAGCACTTGTACGGATAAGGTATTTGCTTGTAAGGAATTCTCGGCGAAGGTGGAGGGGCATTTCTTTGGCTTCTACCAGAAGTGCGTTTGTCGGGCTTGACATCATTGTTCCTAGACATAATCTTATAGCTCTGAATTGTACTCTATCCAGTTTTTCTAGAACATATTTTGGTGCATTCCCAAATAAAATACTTCCATAGTCTAGTACTGGGCGTATTAGGGAGCGATATAAGGTCAATAAAGTTGTGGGATCTGCTCCCCACCACGTTCGAGTGATAGATCGCATTATGTTTAGTGCTTTCCCCACTTTCATTAGAATGTAATTTATGTGACGGCTCCATGTTAATTTGCTGTCCAAATAAAGACCGAGTATTTTGACTGAAGCTTCAATGTGGAAGGTATACGGTCCCAGGCGAATGACTGGTTCCTCGGGAGCATACCGTTTCTTTGTGAATACCACCACTGACGATTTGGCTAGTGAGAGCTTAAGTCCGTGTTCGGATATCCAGTTGGATAACGCTGTTGCCGCCTCATTTAACCAACAAAACGTTAATTGCAGCGAAGGCGACATGGTGTAAATGCATATATCGTCGGCGTATTGCACTATTTTAATGTGAATGCCAAAGATTTTTTCAAGATAAGCGGTGTATATGGCGTATAACAGCGGGCTGAGAATAGATGCTTGAGGTATTCCTTTAGTTTGTTTCCTAGGCCCGAACAGGGTATTATCTTGTTTTCGTATAAATATCGTGCGTTGACGGAGCATGTTGTAGATACTTTGACAGTATAATGTGGGAATTCCCAATTCCTGCAGCTTTTTGAACAGTATTGTTGGTGTTACATTATCGTACGCACCTGATATATCTAGGAATATAGCTGTTAAATATCCTTTTCCTGTGAAAGCCTTTTCTATGTCTGTGGTTAGGAGGGTAAGGTTATCTAATGTGCAATATCCCTTACGGAAACCAAATTGAGTCTTAGGTAGCAGATTATTGTGTTCCAGCCACCATTCTAGTCGTTGTTTTACTATGCGTTCAAACGTTTTGGCGACACAGGATGTTAGAGTTATAGGACGATATGACGTAGCCTCATTGGGTTTTTTTCCCCGGCTTTAAAATGGGTACAATAATATGCGTAGTCCAATCTTCGGGAATATTTCCTGACATCACAATTGTGTTAAAGAGCTGGAGGAGCAGTTGTTTCGCATTACATGGCAAATTTGCAATAATACTATAGTGGATTCCGTCGTACCCTGGTGCTGTATTTGTTGATTTTTTGAGGGCAATTTCTAATTCTTCGCTTTGAAGGGTAGCAGGAAACATGGAGGAAGCGCTCCAGTGAAAGGCTCTTGTAGTGGCGCTGGAGGCGATTCTACCGAGGGTGGAGCAATAATATCTGCAAATTCTTCGGTCCAGCAATATAGGGAGCGTGTCGGAATTTGTTTCTTTTTAAATTTGTTTATGGTTGCCCATACTTTTGATAGTGGCGTTTCTTTTGAGATTTTGGAACAGTAATTTTTCCAACTTTCCTTTTTCTGGTGTTTTAATGTCCGTTTTACAGCAGCGTCGACCTTTTTGTAACCAATAAAATTTTCCCAGGTTGGAGACTGCTTATAATATTTCAACGCCAGTTTTCGCTTTGCTATCATCCTTCCACATTCAGGGTTCCACCATGGAACTATTATTCTTCTTGGGTGATTTACAGCTTTCTTTTGCGGGATGGCGAGATGGGCAGCTTTATTGATGCAATTAATGAAAGTGTTATATTTCTCTATTTCTGGGAGAGAGCTTGGAATATCATTAGTTTCCTGTTCCATGATTTCCTTGTATCTGCTCCAATCCGCTTTATTTAAGTTCCATTTGGAGCAAGGTTTGTATGGCGGAAGGTTAGTTGGGTTTATGGCAGATATCTCTATGGGAAAATGGTTGGAACCCAATGTGCATGAAAGAACTCGCCAGCTGAACTCCGAGGAGAGTGAAGATGAACAGAGGGTAAGGTCTATAGCAGACTTAAGTTGTCCTGGCAGCGGGAGTACCGTTGCCGATCCGTCGTTTAGGATAAATAGCTCGTTCTTCTATTAGGTCCAATAGAATCCTTCCTTTGGTATCTGTTATCTCGCAGCCCCATACTGTATTGTGTGCATTAAAATCGCCGCAGATTATTAGCGGGTGCTCCAACTGTTGCATAAGGTTGCGCCATTCGTGCTCTGGAATGTTGTTCCTTGGTGGACAGTACAGTGAGACTATGGTAATTTTCTGCCGGTTTATCTTCACTCTGGCTGCTATTGCTTGAAAGGCTTCTATATGGGTGTGATCTATGCTGATCGCTGTATGAAGTATTGAGTTCCCGATTAGGATCGCGACACCTCCCCAGCCATCTTCGCGGTCATTGCGGTATAAGGTATATGATGGGAAGGAAATATTCCTGTCCATCTTCAGCCAAGTCTTTGATAAAGTGGCAACCGATATGTTTCGTGTACTCAGTGTTCTCATAAATGATTCTTGATTTGCAGTCAGGGAGCGTGAATTCCACTGTAATATAGTATTCGCTATCTTCCTTAATTAAAGTTGGGTTTAAAGTTAGGAATATTAGGCTCTACTAATGTCTCAATAGATTTTCTAATTTCATCTAATTGTAAGTCCTCAGTTCCACTGCCTTTCATGTATCTCGCCACTGTTAGTATTAGATTGAAAATTTCTTCTACTATCCTGTTTTCCCCATTTACCATAAGGGTAGGGTTCACTAGGTTTTGTGCTTTAGGAGTATAGGGGTTGTGGCCAATTGGTGTTGCCGACATTTGTGTTGGATAATACCAATGTTGTCGATAGTCGTTTGTCCTACTAGGTTGCTGAGTTACGCTGCGTTTCTGCCTGCTCACCGTTATCCCACGGTTGTTGTTGTGTATCGCAGTGACCGCGATGTTCTGTGTTGGATGAGGTGGTTGCTCTCTGTTATTTGACAGTATTTCGGTCGGACCTTCCTGTATCTCCTCCTGGAATGCTTTTGCAGAATTGTGATTTAGAGAGTGGCTATGTTGTTGATCTACGTTTTCGTCTACTGGCGTATTCCTTTTATACAGTGGTGAGAATTCCATTCTACTTTGTAGTAATGGTATATAGGGTGGCTGTCGGGGATGACTGGGGGAAACTTTCGATACACAGTTTGCATAAGACATTTTCTTTAGTTGGCCTTCGGCTTCTTTAAGGGACATGTTGTGAAATGTAGCCATTTCGTGTACCTTTCTTCTAAATAAATATTCTGGGCAGGTCCGATCTGTGGTCTCGTGTTGACCCTTACAGTTAACACATACTATTATATTGGATTCACACTGTTGCACGGAATGGGGACCTCCGCATCTACCGCAGCGTTGCCCGCTTCTACTCTGGGTACTGATGTGATTGAATCTTAAGCATTTATAACATTGTTTGACCGCTGGGACATATGGGCTTACTTCACATCTCATGCCGTATAGGTATACGTATTGAGGTATTTTTTGACTATCAAATGTTAATATGCATGTCTGTAAATTCACAATTGATAATGAGTCGTTTCGTACAACGCGCTTTGTTATTCTTTTAACACTGGTTACTTTTACTGGGGATTCAATGTCTGCCATAATCTCTGCTTCGTTTAGAGTCATGTCTACTCCTCGGATAACACCCTGCTTTTTGACTAGAAATGTGGGGATATATGCTTCTAGGTTTCTATTTTTAAATACTGCCGACTGAACTAACTTATTGGCTACTGAGTAGTCATCTACTTCGATTTTAATTATATTCTTCCCTGACGGGGTAATGTTTACAACATGCCCCTATACTTCCGGAATGTTGGTATGCACCAGCTTTCCAATACTCATTGGGTGTAGCTTGCCTAAATTACGATCTTTACTTTCGACATACAGGTCATAAGGACCCGGATCGGAAGGCTTGAAATAATTTACTGATTTAGAAATAACTGGAGGCTTACTCGTGTTATGTGTTGATTCCGTCTGGCTGGTTAATGCTTGATGGGAGGCTGCATTGATCAGGGGAGGTGCTGTCATCTCCATATCTACGACGGTCCGGTTGGCTTCTTCTTCTACTGCAAATCTTTTCTCTGCTGCTTCGGACGTGGATTCGCAAGCTCGCTTCCTGGGAGTTCTTGTAGCCTCATCCTCTTCCAATTTGCCATCCTCTGCGATGTCCATGACTACCGTTTCATCCATCAGCTGATTTGTTTTAACTACAGTTGCTTCGGCTCTACCTGTCGTCTGGTGGGTGTTTATACCGGGAGTCGTTGTAGGGTCGAGCGGCGAAGTACTACACGGCCCCTCGCCCGTATCCGGTATCTGATGTTGCTGGTGTTGCTGCTGCTGCGTTTGTTGTTGATGTTGTTGTTGCTGCTGCTGTTGCTGCTGTTGTTGTTGCAGATGCTGTATGTACTGCTGTTGTATGTGCTGTTGCTGGGGTTGCTGTTGTTGCTCCTTCGCTATGGTGGCTGGGGTATGTATTGGCTCCCCCATGCTGTTGGCTGCCTGAAACTGTTACTTCGTTGGTAGTAAGATTCACCGGTTACGTTACTGGAATATATTGTCTCTAAGGCTGTCTTAATTGTCTGCCCCGTGTCTAGCGGGACAGACATTTTCGGTTGCACCACTGATTCGTCTATTTGTTTTCTGTTAGGTTTCTCGTTAGATTCTAAAGTTTAACTGTTTCACTCCGGGATTCACACTCCTTGTAGACTCACTAAGTAAACAACTCGACTAGCAATCGCACTCGCGGGCCGCTGTTCGAGGAAGTTACTTCCTCGGCTGCTCGGGAGGAACAGGATACTTCTTTCACTGTTTTCCCTTTGCTGCTCATCGACGTCGAAGTCAATAGAGCCAGAGTGTTTGGCGGTTGTAAACAATTTCGGCTTGAGAGATTTCATGAAACCATGAAAAATCAAACATGTGATCGATTGCTGAAAATAGATGAAAAGAGCGCAAGCTTATAAAATAATGTTTCTCGACTTAAAATTTTTCTGATATTCTTGATGCATAATCTCAATAGGTTTTACTGAAAAAATCGAAACAGAATTAGCTGGGTTCCAGATTTTCCCCAAATCACTCCAGGCGAATGCAGGAATGGTACCTTAGTTTGTAAGATCTTAAATGATATGCTCTATAAAAACAGTAGTACAAAAAATCAACTTAGATTCAAGTGAATAACATATAGCTGCCCGAATTACAATCATGAAAAGTTTTCGTATTCAGTTAGATATACTCGCGACCGTATTTTTTCCCCGCAGTTCTGGCCTAGAAATCTTGGTTTAGTAAGCGAATTTTTATTTCACCTGTACATTGCTACATGTGGTGTGATACCTCTATAAATTGGTAATTTTTCACCATAACTAGAATGCAATTTTATCCGAGATAAATATGTCAATTCGTTTAGGAGATACTAATGTAGCATTATTTATATTATAAATGAATGTAATCTTTCTCGGCGTTGTTTATTTATAAACGTTTCTCGGGAAACAAACCGAGTGATGTTCTTATTAATGCACAATATTTCCGAGAAACGTTTATAAAAAAAAAGAACATTATTATATTGTATTTTAAATGTATGACGAGAAAAACCCTTCTGCACGATTGCATACATCTCGTCTCAAGCGTTTGAGATCCTTCACACATAAAAAGAGTCGAGACCCCAATAACAGGCGCGTCGCTGATGCGACGGTTACGTTAGAGGCGGCAGGTGAATTAACAATAGAACGGGAGCGAGACAAAGGATGCCTGGCGGCAAATATTTTTTTGGCTAGCTACCAGTATTAACAGTTTTTTCTACATACGATAGGATATTTGGGACGGCCATATTTTTAGAATCAACGGGATGTAATTTTTATTTCTGCACGATGTACGGTTGAGTAGAAATAGTAAGCTTTATATAACGTTAAATAAACATTCGTCTTTCGCTGAGAGAGGGGCCTCATACAATAGGTTAGGGTCAGACTACAAAGTGTGCCTGGCGGTAAATATTTTTTGGCTAGCTACCAGTATTAACAGTTTTTTAAAAAAAAATATTATAGGACCTTTGGGAAGGTCATATTTTTAGAATCAACGGGATGTAATTTTTATTTCTGTACGATGTACGGTTGAGTAGAAATTGCCCGTTTTATTTTACGTTAGATAAAAATTCAGAGACGTGGTGCTGTTAAGATTTCGTAACGCGTTTAAAAACAGTAATGCACCGTTTGAAGGAACCATGTATGGAATTTGGTTTGAATCGTAATTTATTAAGCGCTAAGAGTATATTTTATTTTGTATTTAATTTCCGTCCGTATATTGAGTCGCATGACTGCTTGTAGGAAAGACATCCGTCTAACAATGTGTTTTTTCTTGCTGTTGATGAAACGAAGCAGTTAGGGCTTGACACCTAGTGGTGTGGGGAAGGCAGGTGACAGTTAAGTGGCCTAACAATAGAACAATAGAATAGGCAGCTGGTGCGTCACACCTGGTGGGATGGGGAAGACAGATGAAACTGGGGTTAGGGAGAACAGGTGGTCGCCGTAGTGGCCTGACAAAAGATCAATGGTAGGTGTGGAGAACAATAGAACAATTGGACCCCGAGGGCAGCTGGTGCGACACACCTGTGGGAAAGGTAGGTGTTCACTCAAGTGGCCTGACAAAAGAGCAATAGGAGGGGAGAAGAACAATAGAACAATAGATCAAAGGTCCCCGAGGGCAGCTGGTGGTTCATGCCTGGTGGGGTTGGGAAAGTTACTTTAAGTGGCCTAATTAGTGACGCATGAGTGCACATATTTGTTACATCGTATCCAATTAGTGACGCATGACTGCACAAATTTGTTACAATGTATCTAATTAATGACCCATGAGTGGACCCAAACAATAGAATGGGGGAGGCGTGGGAGGGATTCGGTTACAATGTATCTAATTAGTGTTGCATGAGTGCACCCAAGGAGAGGTGAAACTGAGATTTGTGAAGGGGTGGGAGGGGTGGTGAGGGGCGGGAGGGCTGGGAGGGGAGGGGGCGT
>JARYHS010001223.1:0-10295 GCA_031002005.1 Vandiemenella viatica | reverse complement strand
GAGAGACAATAAGTGCGCCAGAACGCTTCCGTGGTTCGGATTCCACGTTAAACTGTAGGTCTCCTTTACCCGGTAGAATTACCAGATTAGGTTAATATACAGGCGCATGCACGGCAAATCTGAACACTGTTAACCGCCGGCCATACTCTTCTGAAATATCCTGGCCAATAATACAGCGTACAGAACGGGAAGAAAACATAATTCAGAACTGCACCCTATTTCTTTAACATAATCTCTCCTGTCATTGTCACCCAACTAGGTTGGTGGACGAAGTATTTAATCGCCCTCAAATCTGTGGTTTGAACGTTTACCAACAAATTCAAACATAACATACGTCGCCCGTCTGCTAAACAGTCCCTGCCTATTAATTGAAAATAATGGAGGCGATTGTGGCTATGACAAAAACCACCTAATACCTGTGACATTTGTGTTAGATTAGTTCTTGAAATTAAACCCTGCCTGGTGGGTAGTTTTCGCCCTGGCCTGGCATTCGAAGAAAACAGGTTCCAATCACCGTCCCCTCCCCCGCCCCCCCCCATCCAGATTTTGGCTTTCCATGGTTTCCCAAAATCACTACAGACGAATTCAGGGATGGTTCCTTGACCTTTATCTCCCAGCCCTTTACCGGCTCTAATGATCAAAGCCGTAAGGAAAAATAAATATAAAAAGCTACAGTACTAATAGTTGACCAATGGATAGAAGTATTTAATTCAAATGAATAAAGCTTTGATTTAGTCCCGTGTGGCGCTAAAAATATTTTTCAGTTGTAACAAAATACCCTGTTCTAACGTTACCACCAATTTTTAAAAAATATAATCACAAATATTTCTATTAGAACTGATCACCTTATCCTTACTAAAATATTAACATCTAATAACTTGTTATGTTACAGTTATAATCATTAACCAATTTATTTATAAACAGTTACGCTGAGCCATTAAAGTACTGTTGCTTTGTTTCAGAGTCATGATCAAAATCGCGGTATAAGCACTTTTCTGAAAAATTTTAAGATATTTTAAAAACAAATTATTTCCCATATTCCGAGCCGAAATTTCGCAGTTTGCTTTATTACTACTATCTATCTTAGACACGCGTGCAGCTTGTTTCTTTACTGGTATTGTTAAATATAATTATTTATGTAGAAATATATGGCAGGTAATTCAAATCGCCAGTTAACTATTTATCTATGCAAGGGCTATGCCTAATACTCTAACCAGCTGCACCACACATCATCGAATGAGGACACTGCCTATTCTTTTCTCGGAGAGATTCCGACCATCTTTGTACCTCAGTTTTTTCGGTCTGCGTGACGTTACATCCATCGAATTTCTGTTATACACAGATATCAGCAATAGCAAATATACGAAATTTTGTTCCTAGAAAAATTACTTTCGGCACCAGCAGCATTCAGCCAACAGTTTTTTGTTTTTTTGTGATCCTCAAATATATTAGACTCTTCTAGTGTTACTGACGGTCACAAATGAAAGGTCGATACAGGACGAACATAAACCACTCTTTCCCTGGGATGGATTCGAACCGGCTACTCTGCAACGTGAAGCCAGCTCGCAATAGGGGCTGGCCTCGTTACTAATCTTACAATTAGTGAAGTAATTCATATGCAAATTTCACAAATTTCCCACTCACTCACCAAAACTAAGGTACTTCCCGTAATAGTAGAAAGGTAAAATTTGGTACACAGATAAGATTTACCCCCGAACAGAAAAATTCTAAAACGGTTTTTCCCATATCTCTACACTTATCTACCTCAAACATGAAATTGTTTTCCACCCTATTATCTTTATTATAGATGGAGTTTACTAATGAACTAATAACTAATGTTTCCTTCATTCCTCTCCTAACTTTGGAAATTAATTAAATCCGAAGTTTATAACCGAACCCCGTCATGATTCCACTTTACTTCACATGATATTAGAAACAGGTACACACAGTTTTTTTATCCTCAAATCAGAAACCCAATATTGGTGATCTTTACCGTATTTATTTGTGATGTAACGGAGCTTCACTTATGCGTCCGCAAGCGCGGAAGTTCAGTGAGACTTGGGACTTCTGCTTTTATTTCCGCTTCTGCATCCTTTGAAACAGAAGTTAAGCGGAAGCTAAAAGCACTGTTAATCGGAATCTGTGTCACTGGGTGCTGCAGTACTGTTTGAGCCAACTTTAATCGCGTGAGCGCCAACAATACGCCAACTGCCAGTGCGATGACGGTTGTTTTATGTTTTACATATTGCGTTGCTTATCTCTGTGCACTTTGCTGTACAGTAGTTTGTCTCAAAATGAAACCAAAATCAAGTCCGATCTAGAGTTTTTTCGTAGAAAAAAATTGAATCTGTGGCAAAGTGTACACTATGTGAAAAAGTACTCTCGTAAAGGCGTGCTACCGCCGCTTTAAAAGACATTAGAAATCGTTGCATCCAGAAGAGTTTAAAGAGTTTGAAAGATTTTGAAAAAAACAAACTAAATGCAGATATCAAGTTGCATCCAGAAGAAGAAACCTCAGTCCAGTCCATTAGTCGAAACAAAAAAGCAATTAAACATACAACAGGCCTTAAAAAAAACGAGTTTTGGAACTCATCACGTCAAAAAAGTAAATTGATCGTTTGGTGAAAGGGTAGCTTTGCACGACTTACAATTTAATTTTGTAGTTGGCATAGGATTTCGTCGAGTAATTAGTGCTGTTTTTCTATGATATAAATTATGACGACAGTCTTACACACAATTTATACGTGATTTGTAAACTCGAGCAGCAAATAAAATTCAACAATTAATAGATTTCGAAACAATTTCCTTCACAACTGATATCGGAGACGAGTTCTGGCGTTTCTGACTGATTTTTGGAAAATGACAATCATTTTGAAATATGAAGTTATGAAAGGACAGCATACAGGAGACGGTATTTAATCCAAATACCAGTCTTTTTTCCAAGAATGAGACAAAAACTGATGCAGTTCATTGCATAGTACGTGATCGGGGTTCTATTGTAAAAGCAATACTGTTACCAGACATTCAAGAGTTTTATTGCAGCATCCACCAATTACAGAGCATCATCAAAACTGTTAGAACAGCTGATGAAAATATAGAAAGTGGCAACTCATTTCAATAATTCTTTAATGGCTAAAGAAAAATAGCGAAAAATACAAACGGAAACACTATATCAACCTGTATTATCTGCAGTACCATACTGTCCAGGTTGGTGAGAAATCCAGTCCATATCCTTTTTTAAATAACATTTTTTTTTCGTTTAGCCCACAAAGGAGTGCGTGAAACCATTAATTTGCATTAACCTTATTCTTCTTCTTGTTCTCAAAATTTCCATATTTATGTGTTATTTTTTAGGTGGAACAGTAAATTTTATATGATGGAGCCTTTTATGAAATCTAAAGACTGAATTGTGTGGTGCAGTACCTAGGGTTGGCTGTCGTTCGGTTTTCCACCGGTATGTTCGGTTTTAACGCGATTTGCCTGTATCCGTTGTACTACATGCGACCGGACTCAAAAAGTCCGGTCTAAGATATTTTGAAAATTACGTGTTAATATTCCGCCCCACCCTCCGAAATAAGCAGCCCATTGACTGGTTTCGCAGATGTGTAGGAAGTTAACAAGGTGGCCGCTTCTCGCTCCTTATTCCCCCACCCACTGAACGTAATTCAACTTTTTCATTCCGTTTTCCAAAGTTGACGACAGTTTTTAAGTCACATATCTGACTATAGTAAAGCAACTGGTTTATTGTTTCAGTTACCTAGCCTACGTCGTAGAAGGAACGTCGTGCTCCTTTTTTTTTCTCACGGAAAATCAAATATTGAATTTAGTTATTAAACTGTATGTTACAAACACATAATTAGCGAGATGTAAAGGAAAATACATAAACGTTGCAGTCGTTTCAGAGACGAGGGTTTAGCAAAAGGCGGGTTTAAAACTTAGTTGCGTATATAAAACGGTATGTGTAAAATGTGGTAGCATAAAGGCAGTTAAATATCATGAGATTACAGAAGGCCACAAGAGAAAAGCAAAATCTACATCTAAAAATCAGTTTTAATCTCACACAAAAAAAAACTGTTAGTGCAGAAGAATACACTGTTTCTTGCGCAGAGATTATTATTTTAGTTCGTGATTATCATAACCATTTGCAAAAATAAAAAATTGCTTTGTAAGTATTTATTTTACCCGCGTGTATTTGTCCGCTCGTGGAAATATGAAAATATGGCAAGCCTAGTTGTACCCGAGCCAACAAAAAATTCCTACAATCACTCCGGATGATTGGGTAAACGTTAAAAAGTATGTAAAAACATTCAGGCCTTTTTAGGAAGTCACCAGAGAATTCAGCAGCTCTCAAGGAATGATTTCGTCCGTTATATCACTTGTACAAGTTATTGTTACTACTTAGCAAGCGATGGACCAAAAAACTTGACCCTTGAAACTTCAAAAGAGTAAAAAAAAATAATTTACGGAACAGCTAAATTCCAGATTTATTGATTTTAGCAAATAAATAAATAAATATGTACTATTTCTACTTATTTGGAGCCACAATGAAGAAATTTTTTGATGACATTACCAAACAGGAGGTCGAAATCCAGTTAATCCGAATTATGACTAAAAAATGGAAGAGGAGATGATTGATCTACGTGAATGCTGTCCTTCTGACCCTACGAAAAAGAAAGAAAATGAACTTATCGGTAGATGTAATGAATCTCAGCCTTCAACGTATAACATCTCCACAACAAACTCAACATTCATTGGTGATATTGGAAAATATTTTAAACTCTTGAGATATTGAAGATGATCCATGCTGCCCAGACAAAAGGCAAAAGAAGTGTTACAGGACTAAAAGAAAGATTCCATTAAAAGAAGATCCCCTTAAGTGTTTACAAATGAACGCTCTCAAGTATTCCATGTTTTTACTATTAGTTCGCAGGTCTTTTTCGGCTCCATTTAGGAGTGTTGCTAAAGAACAATTTTTCAGCGGAGCAGTCTTAATTTATGATAAAATAAGCATTTTAAAAGGAGAAATGGCTAGTAAGCTTTTGTTTTTAAAATATAATTTGTCACTTTTAATTTTTGAATATTAATTACAGTAATTAGAAAACTATTATGATTTAATTAAAATTCAGTTACTGACCGATTTGGTTTCGTTATTAAAATAACATGATTTCATTTGGAACTTTTATTAAATACAAGTAACTATACACTAAATGAAGATTCTGTTATAGAAAACATCTTCAAACACTTCTGCTTCCATTTCCGCTTCCGGTTCTGTTAAATATAAAATCAGCTTGTTTCCTCTTCCGTAATGTCACTTCCGTTACATCTCTAGTATTTATACAATTGCAACCCCCAAACGTGAAACGTTTGGGGGTATATTTCAAAGTTGTTTTGCTCCGTATGAGCTTGTATATGTCAAATTTTTTATGTGTAGAGATTAGAAAGCTTAACCAACACATCAAAGTTTACTTTGTTCCCATGCTTAGTTTTGAAGTTACTTGCAATTTACTTACGGTGGGAGTTAAATAGATGCACATCGACATTGCTCATAACGATCTGCGTAAAGAACTCTCTAATGTCATTGTTATCCTTCATCACTTACATTTTTAACTCTTAAAAAAAGTGCTCTATCGAATGTTTAGCTGAAAATTGTAATAAGTGAACTAAAATTACGTACACTTATTGATAAAAAGCGGAGAGGACCAACTACGCCGAGCATTCACCTGGAGGGATTTGGGGAAACTAGGGAAAATCCAAATCTGGATGGCCGGACGGGGATTCGAACCCGCGTCCTCCCAAATGCAAGGCTAGAACGTTGCACTGAGCCAAGAACACAGTAAACCGTTGCGTACCATCAAACGTATGTTTATTTTAAATAACAATAGATCTTTTAAATGATACACTCTTAATTTTAGTTATATCCTTGAAGCAAAGGAATTTATACGTTTACACATTGTTAATATGAATAGTATAAGGAAATGGCAATACTTTATGGTATTTTCTTCCAGGAGATAAGATTATTAAATATTTTCAAAAAAATGTAAACTTATCATCAACACCCTATTAGATAATCATGCTAGTTGAATATAAACCTTTAAATATCCAGGTAAAACATATCGGCTAGATTTTCCTGGGTTAAATGTTTCATACACTAAGTTCTAGAATGTAAAACTTAACTGCGAGCTGACAGGGGAAACCGGGGCTAGTTGGCTACAAGAGTAAGTTGACAGTCAGTTTAGTTTCAGAGTTCACAGTAAATATCGACACCATTCAAGTGGAATGTCCCTTCTTTTCATCAGTCATAGTTTCAGAGTGATCGCCGTGAAAACACAAATTTTATTGCGGAAAGACTGATTTTTAAGCTGGCATTTTTTTATGATTACATTTTTGTTTTATTCAAGATTTTCTGTACTTATGAGTGATCTACTACAGCATTTGATGCAGTAACTGACACTACGTTTTAGTTTGGTTTCACTTACTTCACGTTTGACCATTATGGTGGCCACTTTTATAAACAAGAGCGTGTTGGGCTTAGTTGGCACAGTTATGAAGGAGCTAGTTTGCTACATATGCCAACTTACCTCGATACATTTTCTGTCAGCGAATTTAGCGAGTTCAACAGAAGGAGGTGTGCTATGCCATATGTAGGACGGTCACTTCCTTTCTAGTGGGACGTACAATTTGACGAATCCGAACAATAGGACTCCCCGGCTTAGTTCATATGATCAAATGGAAATCTTAAGAATTCTTTTTCCCCCTGCCGGAACGCTCCGTATTTGTTATACATTCAGTATACTTATGGCCTACTTTTATAACACCTGCCGCGGGTGAAATAAAAATCGTGAATAATAAGTTCATCTTCTTTTACAACATACCCAGTATTTTGAACAATGCATAACCACTGGCATGTACACCAAACACTAAAGCTGGGTTTAGAAAGATGGTAATTTTTCCATTAAATGTTGACATTTTGAGACCAAGATTATATGTCTGCATCGACAACTGATAGACAATATCCATTAAATACGCCTAACCCAAATCCAGAACCCATCCAAGATCCATGCCCGAATTGAATAACATGTAGCTGAAAAACAGTTTCGCCTGAGCCTACATCTTCAGGGGCAGCTGGAAATAGGTCTTATGCGGCTGAGATGAATTCTGTAATACCAGAGTAGAAGCAAGAGGCTGGATGTTCTAAAGATTCCGTTGGAACACAATCAGTTTTAATGTTATTGTTGAATGATGGACCTCTTGGCTTTAAATCCTCAGCCCAGCCAACTTTCCACTCACAGGCCATTCAAAAAAGCAGAAGCAAAGAAACAAAATGTAAAAAGTAGCACCGCAATTTTAATAACTGAAAATGAATCTGTAGGAAAAGAAAAAGATCAGATTTTTTTTTAATGGCTTTTGGTTTCTCTTAAGCCATACAGCCAGCTCAAGTATGGGTTCAGTTCATTCAGTGTTTTCAGTTTTTCCATTGTATACATTATATTTCAAATAATTCTAGACACACCACAGGACGGACACGACAAACACACTCACATTCAACACTTAAACACCCATTCCCTCGGCCGGACTCGAATCGGCGACCCTCGGCACGAGGAGCCAGTAACTGAAAAAGATAACTTAAGGTACGAAAAACAGTGAGGCCACGAGAAGGTTGTCCCTCTAAAGTAAATTAAAACTGTCACAAAAATTATTATCAAAAAGATATCTCAGATAAAGAGGAATGCTTTTGCCTGGTGTGCGTTGAAGATTATTTAAAATGTAAACTATATGAAAAATGGGTTCAAGTGCACAGCTTGCCAACTTTGGGTTCATGCGGCTTTCACAGATGGAAACACCTTGCTTTACTTGTGTGATAATTGTGATTCGAATGATGCTGTTGAATAAATTAAAATGACATTGAATTAGTTTATAATTGTATCTGTATAAGTCTAAAAATTTTGCAAAAATAACATTTTTCCTAAGTGTGTGCCTTTATTTGAGTAAAATTATTCTTTTCCTAGCCCGTGCCAACTTACCCTATGGGTAGTGCCAACTTGCCCAGTGGTGGGGCAAGTTGGCACACTTTACCTGTCGATGACAAATGTTTCTTATGAGTACAAGAATTAAAAATACATATGATTTAATACCTGGTAAACGTTAACAAAGAAATGTTCTTTAAAAGTGCATCTAAACAATTTTAAAAACATTTACCAAAAAATGTATAAAATTTAAAAAAAAAACTGTAGCCAACTAGCCCCGGTCTCCCATACGAACTAACCACGATATGTTAGGAGGTACAGACAAATTCAAGGGAAAAGGTAACATCACAGGAGAAATGAGAAACTCTCAGGACTCCACATCAGAAAAAATTAGAGACTAAATGTGCGTCTACCTACAATTGAAGCAAAGTAGAATGCACTAAAGAGAGATAAAGCTGATAAGGGAGTGTCCATAAACTACGTGGCGCCATTATGGCCTCTCTTGAACCACCCCCTCCTCCCCCTCACGTAACCTGACGTGGCTTTTGCCTCGTCAACCTCCCCCCTTTCCCCGTGCGGCACGTAGCTTTTTCCCCATTAATATCACAAGAGATTTAGTACTGTTTTATGATTATTGCATATATAATGTGGGTGACAAATATTTGCTTATATACTTTTTTATAAGTATAGATGAAATGTTGATACTAGTCACTCCTACAAATGATCAATTATTGAGGAAACCTCTTTCTCAGGTACAGTCAGGGAACCTTTTGTTCTTTAGGAGTTACTAAAAACATTCTCCTTTTCTCATTAATCATTGTTCAGTAATTGATAAATTAGAACAAACTATACCAGCTTCGTAAAAAAAAAAAGCTGCATTTTTGTTTTCTTTTGCTGCAGGTCTGTCATTTCTTTATATATTACCAGGGAATGATTCTTTGATCTGCTTGAATTATTTCTATATCTCACTAGATAACGAAAACTCGTAAAAACATTTTCGATTAGACTAGTGAAGTTTATTTATTGTACAGCGACACTTCACGCCACATTTTTAACTAGAAATTTCAGCGACAACTATAATTAAAGTTGTACTGAAATTCCCATGACAGAACAAAATTGTATTTATTTTATCATTTAGTGGTTTGGTCACACGCGGGAGGTCCTAATCAAAATAGCTTTTCTTAGACCACCAAAATCGCGAGTGACATCTATAAGTGAATTTGAGTCTAGGTAAGGCATGTCTAATGCTTTTAGAATCGTTATGCGCCGTCACGTGTCAGTTCTAATGCTCCGGCCGCGTGCAACCCAACGCTATGACTTCAAGTCACACGCATCGGCAGCACTGTCAGTATATAGCATATCTAAATAACATACGGAAATAAATATCCACATAGTGTTCTGTACATTTAATTGTGACAAATATGAATAAAAAGCTACGTGGCTTTGCTCGGAACCCAGCGTAGCTTTCTATGCCCAACCACTCTCCCCTCCCCCCGACCGACCCATGTAGTTTAGGAAACAACATACCCGTAAAAGTGGGAGTGCAGAAGGAAATTTGGATTTTATGGATCAGAGAAGAAACAAACTTGAGAGATGGAGTATGAAGACCCTTAAGAACTTTTAAATATATTTTGCTATAAGAAAAGTACGAAGATTCAAAATCAAATGGTCATGTGTGAAATAGATTCCGCCTATAGTAGGATCAAACAGATTTCTAGAGAAATTAAAAGATGTATAAACAAAGGTGTTGATGGGAAACAACTTTTAATCTCTGAGGATGCACTTAGCCGATGGAAGGAACCAAAAGAATCCGTACGATGGAATGGCATAAACAATGTACTGGAAAGTATAGCGCTTTAAGAGATCCACTTTTAAGGACAGAATATGAATCTTTGAAAAATATGAACACCAATAGGCAGTAGGAATTAAGTAGATGCCTACACAACTCTTTCGACGAAGGAATTAAAAAAAATATTCAAACTGATATCTGTTTCTAAACAGAACAACGTCCAACAGATTTCAATGGAGGAATCACCTTCATACACCAGAAAGAGAGACAGAGGACAGATGTGAAACTTAAGGCACAATCAATCTAATATCATATGCTCCAAAATTACTGAGCAGGATAATATACAGAAGAATAGAAAGTGGAAGAGACGTTTGGTGAAGATCGTTTGGGCTTGGGAAGAAAACTATAGCCGGTCCTGGTAGCACGTTGCTAGGGTGGCCGAGGGCACGGGCTATTTTAATCAAGTGTTGTGTTTATCCTGTATTGTTCGTCTTGTGTCGTCCTTATCAGGCACAAGTGTTGTAATCAGTAAGATCATACTG
>JARYHS010001221.1:0-11137 GCA_031002005.1 Vandiemenella viatica | reverse complement strand
AGTAGTGGGGAATGAAAATGCTGACCGCCTTGCAAGGGGAGCAAAGGAACATGAAAACATCGATGGCAGGGTACCATACAGAGACTTACTAAGTAAAATTAGAAATCTACAGATGAAGGAGTGGGAAGAAGTAGGTGAGGTCCAATTCAGAACCAAAGGTGCCTGGTACCATGCAATACAACACAGCATACCGAAACAGCCATGGTTTAGTGTAAAGGCAAGTAGGAAAGAAATAACAATGATAAACAGGTTGCGATCAGGCCACGTTATGCTAAACTCCAAAAAATTTATACTAGGTTTGACAACATCACCGAACTGCGAGCATTGTGGGGCATATGAAGACATAGTGCATCTTGTGGTGGAATGCCGCAAATACAGTGAACACAGGAAATCAGTCTTACAGAAAGACGGAGGCAATAAGATAACAGACTATGAGAGCCTACGACAATTTCTAGGGACTCCTACGGTAGATAAGATAAAACAACTATGTAAATATATATCTAAATGTAATAGGAAAATATGATGTATTATAAAGGAACGTAATATATTTCATATCAAATGGACTAATTTTGTATGTTTGTGGGATATGGCTGTAAATATATGTATGGGTATAGATATGTAAGTGTTCGTGTATGCGTCCATGTAAGAGTGTATATACGTAGATATGAGAGCTACTTTGTACAAGAGAACACAAATTAGTCTTTAAGGAATTTTTGTTGTGAGCAGGGATATTAATAATTCTTTTCAAAATAAATAAGGTATCTCTTATAATATTTCTCGATTTGAACTATTTTTATGAGGAAACTATCAAGTTTTCCAAATCCAGTACAGGATGATAGGAAAATGTTTGTGTGGAGAAATAATGTATTATAAACAAATGTACATTTCTGAATATCAATTAGGTTTTTGTATGGAATATATAAGGACTTAGATAGACAAATTAATTACAAAAGATAGAAAGCTGGCGAAAAAAATTAATTTTTGGATACCCCTGTTTGTACGATGTAATGGGTATCATGTATATGCATAGTATAAAATGTATAGGTAATATGTAAAATTTTTATTTCCTTCCAACACTAAATAATGATATAAGGATTATATGTTATTATTAAAGATAGAAGGATAAAAGTAAGAGAAATATGTAAAAGTTTGTATTGCTAATTGTGTCTTAAAATGATGGCCAAACAAGAGTTGATTTCTATGCAAAATGTATTAATGTCAACTGAGCAAGAATGTATTTCTGTAATTTGGTCAAAAATGTAACATTGTTAGCTGGTCAATATTGGCGAAAGCCAAGGACCAAATAATAAAATATAAAAAAAAATAATAAAAAAAATCGGCGTACTCTTCAAACGAAAATTGATGACGTTGCATGATGACAGTGTCTTTATCAGTAAGTTGCGTTCGACTGCGAGACTTCTTCTGGCATGGTCCTTTAGCCCCACCACCGACTTCCCGCCCTAGTGGCTTCTAAAAACAAGGAAATTCTAGTGAATTGGCAGCGTAGTCGGTAAGACGACAAACTTTCAATCTGAAAGTGGCGGGTTCGATCCCCCCTTCCGAATAGAATTTTTCTTTTCGTTTTCTGTGGCGGTCGCATGCCTCGAGTACGCCTGGCAACACCGCCGGTGGAAGGCTGTTTGAATTCGCCCGCGCAGCGCTCTTATTGGCCAACTTTAGCTGCGAATAACTCAAAAACGGTACGACTTTTACTAGATTTTTTTTGTATTTATTTCGTTAGTGCAACGACCCGAACACTGCCCTTACCCGCCGATGAGTGAATTTCTGACCACCCTGTATAATCAGGGTGTTACGAAAAGGTACGGCCAAACTTTCAGGAAACATTCCTCACACACAAACAAAGAAAATATGTTATGTGGACATGTGTCCGGAAACGCTTACCTTCCACGTTAAAGCTCATTTTAGTTTCGTTCCCATGGCCCCCACGCTCTCCTGACCTCAACCCTCTTGACTTCCATTTATGGGGGCATTTGAAAGCCCTTGTCTACGCAACCCTGGTACCAAATGTAGAGACTCTTCGTGCTCGTATTGTGGACGGCTGTGATACAATACGCCATTCTCCAGGGCTGCATCAGCGCATCAGGTATTCCATGCGACGGAGGACATTTTGAACATTTCCTGTAACAAAGTGTTTGAAGTCATGTTCTGTTGCTGTGTGTTTCCATTCCATGTTTAATGTGATTTGAAGAGAAGTAATAAAATGAGCTCTAACATGGAAAGTAAGCGTTTCCGGACACATGTCCACATAACATATTTTCTTTGTTTGTGTGTGAGGAATGTTTCCTGAAAGTTTGGCCGTACCTTTTTGTAACACCCTGTAAAAAAAATGGATGAGATTTTAATAGTTCCAAATATTATAACGCTACGATGTATGAGATTTCGGCTGAAAACTCTAAATATGTTAAATAGTGGAAGAGATTTCTTTTCTTAATGTATAACCGAATACTGAGCGGCCTTGTGTCTAGACAGTCGTAAGGTGTTTGTCTGAGGAGGATTTTGTCTAGGCCGGGATTTTATAGGCCTTTAACACCGCTATCACCTATGGCACAGCTTGCTGTAAAATATGACAGCTTGCGCGGTTCGGATTCCACTTTAAACTGTAGGTCCTCTTTACCTGGTAGGATTACCAGGTTTAGTATAATTCATTCGGGAGGGTCGAATTAAATTCCGTGCTGGATAGTTGTGGCTGCAAGGTGAAATACAGACACACTTCTATTCATATAAAGAGTAAATATTTATAAATTCAATTGATAAACTTGCTATGTCTTGCTTTACGCTTCAACGTAAACTCTGCATCCTCAATAAATTAATTTTCCGTTTCAGATATCTACAAGTCTACACCCATCATTCAGTACTGTTACCACCGACTGCTTCAGCCGTGTTTCTGAGACAATTATGTAAAACGGAATTTCAAGGGAATGTGCTGCTAAGGTCGGAGTGTTTATGCACGATACCTGAAGAGCTATGTAGAAATCTGTTGATGTATTTTACAGATAGATGGACGTACTCACGACTCTGCTAGTCCCGTTAAATAATATTGGCTGCCTATGGAGAATGCGGTGCATGGACGTTAGCTCTACAATCATGCAGAAAGGAAGAAACTATTGGTCAGTTACTCTACACCGAGCTTGGTGGGTGAGCGGTTAGCGTTCTGGCCTCGCATTCGGGAGGACGCCGGTTCGAATCCCCGCCCGGGCATCCAGATTCGGGTTTTCCATGGTTTCCCCAAATCACTCCAGGTGAATGCCGGGATCCTTCCTCCAAAAGTCCATGGCCGAATTCCTTCCTGTTCCTTGTCCCCAGTCCCATCCCGCCTCTAATGACCTCGACAAGGCGTAAAGTCATAAGGAAAAAAATTTATTCTACAAGACAGAAAAGAAAATAGAACGAAGTATTTCTATCTGTGAAATATAAAGGACTGTGTCTGCTTTGTAATGCGTAGGATAATTAGCAAAATGCAATGTTTCCATTGAGAATAACAGCCGGCATATCTGATACATAGATAAGACTGTTAGTATATTTCGTATCTTTTCCAGGGGAAATTCTTGACAAGTGCAGAAAGTATGTAGGTAACAAAAACCTGTTCTAAATTAAAGAAATATTTTTGAAAAAAAAGAACGCGGACATCCTTGAGAAATCTGTTTAGAAATCTAAGTATACTTACAAGGTATATTTTTTTTACATTTGTGTACGTAGTGGGGTCCCTATTATCCTATTTAGTAGAAAATTCCAAGTATTTCAGACTCAATGATAACGTAGATATTAGAAAAAATATAATATTTACGAATTTTCTTGTGTGGTTAAGGGTGCCTGGGAAAGTGATGAATAATTTACCGAAAACGCTGAAGATACCTTTTCTATACTATTATAAATCTGTAAGCAAGCTGTGTGTGTCTTTATGTGAACGGGCACCGCGCAAAAACTACCACAGCAATTTGAATGGAGTTTTCAAATTTTTAAAGCTAATAGCTCGAATTAAAATCTATGGAAATAGCTAATGCTAATGACTTATATGTACCGAGGGATGGAGGAAATAATTCACTACATTTCTAGACATAAAATTAAGTGACACGGATCACACTGTAATTGAGACGATCACTCCTTGCACAAAAAAACTAAAAAAATATCACACTACTTAACTTAGAAGTCTGTTTAGTATTTTGACTTCGAATATTTAGTTTTTCAATTTTCTTGAATGCAGTAAATAAACGGAATACTTGAATCAGATGTAATAAGCATAACTGATATTTCATTTACTGTAAACATGATGCATTTGACCAAAGACGAATACACTGATCTCCAGATTGTTTATATTTTATTTGTCTTTGGTCATACATTCCCGGTTTTATGAATTTTGATAAGTAGGCCCTATAATAAAACGGAAATCGTTACTCAAACCACTACATAATATATCAACTCTTCAATAAGAGTAACAGAATTGTAATATTTATGCTAAGTAATTTTGTGCTTAGTATCGACAGTACAGGGTTTTCACTGTACCGTGTCGCCAAAATTTGATAATGAATATTGATAAACAATTATATCGGTTACCGGTAGTTCTCAAGATATCGCAAGTCAAAATCAGTTATATATACAGTTCCCGGTGCCTTTGGCGGCGTTTTTAATCTGCTCCATTCTGTATTTCAACCTATCCACAAGAATAAACATTACATCGCGATACAGAAATGTATTACTGCACGTGTTTTAGTACTCTTGCAGTTCAAACTGAAGTATTATTATGAAATTGTTATATTAAATGTTACGCGTAGTTTGAATCCTTAAATAGACATGTTGTCATCAGTGCTGGATTTCCCATTAGACTGCATAGGCTCCAGCCTAGGGGCGGCAGCGTTTTAGGGGCGGCAAATTTCCTAGGGTGCCCGCTTTAGTAAGCTGTCAAATTTGTGTGTGATTATAAACATAATAGAAAAACGTCTACTATAAATTTTCATTTAAGTGGTGACATCTAATAATGAAGTGACAAACTCGGAACAATTAATAGAAAAGAAAAATACGTTTACTATCAATTTTCATTGAGGTAAGTGGTGACAGCGAACAATTAGCTAAATTATTATTTTAATTCTTCATTAGTTTCCTGACTCTCTATCTTGTTAAACGCAATCTGTAGCCCGTCGTATATTTCAGAAGGAAGACTCTATAGACAGAGGTAAGTTTCTGCTGACAGACTTACATTTCATGATTTCTATAATAAAAATCCTTAACTATGATCTAAGATTTCATTAATTGAGTATCTGGATGTTGAAAGTCCCCGAGCGCTCGAATGTCCAAATTTTATTGAAAAATCATTGAAAAGTCAATGATTTTTGAAACTTAACTCGTCATTTCTCAGATAATAATGAAATAAATTCATTGAAATTTTTAAGGAACATGCATTGAACTTTGCCGAAACCGGTTTTCTGATTGAAATTAAAATAAATTATAATCATTTAATAATAATTGATTGCAAATCAGAGCGTACGTCTTAGGGTGTTGTCTGTTCTTTGCTGATAAAAAGTGTGTTACGAAGTTTGTCGTATGGAAAACAGTCAGTGCGAAAGTTGTTCCCCAATCAAAAATCCCGTTCTTGTTTGCATTCTTGTTTCATAATAAACATTCATTTTTCTTGTTTCTATTTTATGAAAATCTGAATACTTTCAAGTAATGAAGTCACTCTTAATCTATATCCATTCACATATAGGCCTACATATAATCGTTTGCTACCTAATAAAGGTAATACAAATTAGTGATTAGTATAAGTATGAAGGAGAAAAGGGCGGCACATAATGAACAGCCTACACTAAAAAAAAAAGGTTTAAATTTAAATCCGGCCCTGGTTGTCATTACCAAAAATGATTTTAGCGATGCATTTCATGCGTTTAGGTGTGTCTTCATCGTTTGATTTTGAAGCGGTAATATCAGTATAGATTGTGTGTGGTTAGGTCGAAATGCAGGCTGAACCATAATGTTCTTTGAACAGCAAAAGGCATGAGCATTCAATTAAGGTAAGGTAAAGGTCACGGGGTTCCGGCGGCTCCTGCCACATCCCGTAGCATTTACGGAGGTTGAGCTCCGCACTCCTTTGGCACAAGAATGGATGTGACGAGGTCAGTGCCACGCTCTGGCTATTCTTTATCTTCCCGCGGAGTTTCCTTCACAGTACTCATTGGATGGCAGGCTGAGTGGGCCTGGGCAGCTGTTCCGGACGTTCAGCTTCGAGGAAAAATCCTCGGCTTCGTCGGGGATGGAACCCAGGTCGCCCGGGCCGCAGTCTGCCACTCTACCACCTGAGCTTTATGGAAAATGGAGAAAACAAATGTGCCTCATGGTGGAATGGCAGCCTAAAACCTAATGTAGAAGCTAAGAAACATGCATTTGAAAAATTTTTACAGACAAAAATTGTGGACAGAGAAGCCTACAAGAACAAAAGACTTAAAGTATAGCGCGAAGCAGGGGCGGATCCAGGGGGGGGGGGCTAGGGGGCTCAAGTCCCCCCCCCCCAAACGTATCTAGATCTACCCCCGACATTGTAGTTTTGAGACTCTCTCTACGGATTTGAGGCCCGAGGAGGCTATAAATACTACCTTTTTCCCGACTCAAGCCCCCCCAAAAACCAAAATCCACTGAACGCAAGCCCTCTGAACCAAAATTGACTCAAGCCAAGCCCCCCCTAAACCAAAGTCTGCTCAAGCCCCCCCAAAACAAAATCCTGGATCCGCCCCTGGCGCGAAGTAAACAGGGTAAAGAACGAAACATGAGATAAGTTATGTCAAGAAGCTAATTGGTGTATGGGAAATACTAGAGCAAATAAGGAATGGAAGATAGTAAAAACATGAAAAGAAGTAACAAAGATGCGGCTAGAATAAAATATTTGATTAGCGTTATAGAATTGTAACTTCACAATCCAAACATTTTGAAACAAGATAGAGAAGGCTTTTTTCTAGATGATTTCTCTCAAAATAATATCAGAAGTTAGAAACCACGAGCCTCTGATAGCAGGCAAAGAAATTAAAGATGCGCTAGCAAAAATAGAGTAAGAAATCACTCGGCCCTGAAAATATCAACATGGAATTACTTATGGCAGTCGCTGGTATAGATATTAATTGAAAAGCTGGTAACTATATTGGTAAATGCTTAGAAGGCGAAAACCGGCCAGACGGGTTATATTTATTTCCATGTACGAAAAGGGGGGGAAGGCAAAGATGCAAAAAATTATCAGGCCATATGATTAAACAGAGAACTGAAGAAGCGTTTACAGAGGAAGAAGAGCAAAATGGCTGCAGATAAAGCCGACCCTGTATGGATGGCATCTTCACGCTAAATCCTCTGATCAAAAACGAGTAACAAAAAGACGACCTGTCGATTTAGTTTTTGTTGTTTTTCAAAAGGGTTAATGATACGGTCCCATTAAATAAGTTATGGCCTAATATGAGAGAAAATAAAATGACTGAATCCTACATAAATGTGGGAAAATAGTTTCACAATTTGGTTAAAAAAATCGATCAATCTCCGCAGGTAAGATGAAAGGTCCAAGACTAGGATACCCTCTGGAACCACTTCTGTTTAAAACATATGACCAACAACCCCTTAAAAAATTAAAACAGGATGCTCAGGCTATTGTGGCTGGCAATAAAGAGGACGCAAACAATATGTTAAGGAGACGTAAAAATGAATCCGAAATGTTTGAATTTATTATAAATATGGAAAAGACTGAATAAACCTTCTCGGCGACCTCATCATTGGACCATCTACAGTTAATTAATTTAATTGTAATGGAGCACAGGCTCCGGTGGCAATTTCCCTACACACCCATCTTCCCCCTATCCTGCAGGCACCTACATTTGCCGTCTACAAATTTTATCTTTAAATTCTTTCAACATTTTCGGTAAATTATTCATCATTTCTCTTGGTAACTCATTCTAATCCCTGACACCCTTACCTAAAAAAGAGAATCTTCCCACATCATTGTACCTGAAATCGAGTGCCAGCTTGTGGTCATGGTCATCTTTTCCCTTCCATGCACTACTTTTCATACCTACTCCAATATCTTTCCATGCCTCATTGCCATTATACGCCCTGTACACTCCCATGACCCTCCTCATCCTCCTCCTGTCTTGCAATGAATCCTATTTCAGCTCCTTTATCATTTCCGTCATTGATTGCATTCTGCGATAATTTCCAGAAACAAATCTAGCAGCCCTTTCTTGCACCCTCTCCAACTCCTGTATTTGATACGTAAAATGAGGGTCCCATACTACGCTACCATATTCAAACAATGATCTGACCAAAGTTTTGTAACTCAACTCCCTCACTTCTCTCATACATCCCCTCATCACTCTCTCAAACAAGTGCAGAATTTTGAAACCTTTTCCTACCACCACTCCAATGTGTCCTGCCCAGTTAAGTTTTTTATCAAAAGTAATTCCAAGATATTTACATTTCAAGTCTTCAGCAAGCAATTCTTTCCCCACTTTATATTCATAATTAACCTTTTGTTTTTTATTTGTGTATCTAATAAGCTGACTCTTCTTTGCATTTATCTTCATCCCATGTTTACCAACCCAACTAGATATGCTGTCCAGATCACCGTGCAACTGTTTACAATCCTCTATCGTTTTGATTCTTTTATATAGCAATATGACATCTGCAAACAATGAGTTTAACACAACTCATGTTTCAGATATTTAGGTGTTACAGTTTTCTCCAATGGTGGTGGTGAAAATGTACCCAACCAGATAGGATGGGGAGAAGGGTGATTCGTGAATTCACTATTATGGAACAACAAAATTACAAAATGAAATAACAAAACTATTATGTATGGTCGTATAATGGAAAGTGTCTGTACTCATGGTTCACAAAACGAGATAAAGAGAGACTTTTTGTCCCTTGAAATGGTTTTTTGGTAATTGTACACAAATTCTAACAATTTACAAATGACATAATCAGACAAAACATGAATGTGGAAAGCGCCATTATGGACAGTACAGAAAGGAAATCTCTCACATGATTTGATCGCCTTCAGCAAATAGATGCACAAATAAATTGTGAATAGAAACCATCTGAAAGAAAAACCAAGGATGACCACTAAGAAACTGGAAGAAATATAGATAAGAAACTATGTAAAACAGAGGACAGAAATCATTGAAAATCAAGGAGCAACAAACAGATGACAACCGTAAAATAACCACATACATAAAAAATATATCTACAAAAAAAGATGTTAAAGTAGTAATGATATATTTGAGTGTTTATGTATTTTCTGTACTAAATGGTATTTGTGACATAAAATCATAAACATTGGAATAGTTTTATGTTTTTTGTACAATTGCCCTCTTGTTAAGTTCCTAAAATAGTTTGTCAAAAATAATGCTTTCAGGATTTCAGGTCTTCACAGTGTAATTCCTTAGCACCTTATTCATGCTTTCATTTCAACTAAATTGTGCTGTGAGGAAAACAACTAATGTGAATATTGGTATGAGTTAATAATTTGTATTAGTAATTAGTAACTGATCATCATTTAAATACTGTTATTAAGAGACATACGGAGAAAGATAAAATTTATTATACTGAAACTTATCTAAATTTAACTGAAGATACTCATAAATAAATAACCAAAATCTTGATGATGAAATAGAATTAAATATTATTCAAACTAATTTGAAGAGGTTTCAAGTCATAAAACTGTCATTTCATGAAAAAGAAAAGCCTAGCAAATACGAGAACTAAACGATTTCCAGTTTGACATATACTTTGGTTTACTAAAGAGGATTGACTTGATGGGAAGCGAGGTAAGAACACAAAGATGTCATCAGTCATCGTCACTGATTATTACTACTATTCTCAAATCATAAACATCAAATACACCGTTTAAACATTGTGCAAATTAAGAACTTTTAAAAAAATTTGCCCAATATTTTACAACCTCAAGTGCATTCTGTGTTGCTCAAAATAGATCATCTTCATTGCAGGCTGATGGGCACATAGGGCAATCGATCATATGGTTCATGGTTTGGTCCTCACCACATTCACACTTAATACTGGTAGCATCCGTATATCCACATTTCACTAGGTTCTCCTTGGGCCTGCCCACTCCTGTTTGCAATCAGTTTAAGGACTGTCACATGTTCCAGTCCTCTGCGTGACCAGGTGGCAAGCGCTCTGCAACTGTCAGTGGTTCTGAGATGTTACGGGCCTTCATTTTCCACAACTGTACAATTGCCTTTCAGGTGACCCAATTAGTTCCTACAATGTTCTCAGGAAGGTTTTTCTGCACTCGAGTCTCTGGGCTGGTGGTTCATGGCCGTGCAGTGGATGAGTACTTTCCTGTTCTACTTTTGTCCTCTCCTTGTTTGCAGCCACTTCTCTCCGGATACTGGGTGGTGCAATCCCCGAAAGCTGGTAAAGCCTGTCAACTGTGGTAGCCTTTAGGCAGCCTGTCACTAGTCTACAGGTGTTATTAAGGGCTACAACCATCTGTTTGTTGTAAGATGATGAGTACCAAACTGGGCATGCATATTCTGCTAGAGTAACAAAAAGCCATTGCTGATGTACGAATAGTTGGTGGTTTACTTCCCCGCTGCGATATCATGACTCATGGCAGATGCTAGAAACAGTTAAAATTCTGGATCTAAACCATTAATCTGGAGCACAAAAATGTTCTATTGTTCTAAGTTTACACCTGTTTTTTACAAATACGTACCATTTTGATTTTATCTGTGATAACTGATGGGTCTTTTCTCAGTCCACATTTAGGCTTACATTTACTCTATGAATACTGAATCAAATAATGAGCAAAAAAATCTACAGCTGATATACAAAGACAGCTCACAAGAAAGAAAGAAGTTATTCTGGCATCTGAGAGTAATGTTAGAGCAAGGATCAACACAGAAATAAGGATATCTGGGAACCAAGATTTTCTTTTGCTGATGATAAAGGGGACAAAAAAATTAATAAAAGATCTGAGCAAGGATTGGTCTATCGCTGTTAATATTAACATGGAAAAGAAAGGGAAAATTCACCCAACACTAACCAAAGTTGAAGGGAGGAGGGCAGCAGCAACACAAAAAAAACACACAAACAAAGAAAAGCAATATTTCGACATGAGTCTTACTCATGTGAG
>JARYHS010001219.1:0-26708 GCA_031002005.1 Vandiemenella viatica | reverse complement strand
TTGGAGACATTACTGGTCTCCTTTACTAGAAATTCCAACTGATGCAAATAAGTAGAAAGAATTTCTAAGCGTATTGATCTGAAGGTAGAATTCATTCATGTTCTCTTTTTTTTTTTTCAGGTCAAGACTGTTCCTCAGGACGTGGAGGACTATTTCATGGGCTTGGTGAAGGAGACCATGGATTACAGAGACACCCACGACATTACCAGAGCGGACTTCCTCCAGCTGTTGATGAGACTGCGAGATGGGGCATCGCTAGACGACAATTCATCCAAGACCAGCGATAAAAGTACATATTTACTTTCTCTTTTGTTCTCCAAATAGGGGAACTGTTAAAGAGTATTGTTTTGGACCAACTTGCAGCTAATTCAACTACATGAATCTTTTAAGAACTTAGACATCTCGGAAAGAGCTTCAATAGATAGCCACTTTAGAAGGAAACTCAGATCAAGAAGGAATAAACGAATCTGGCTTGAAAATGTTAAAAATCCATTTAAAATTGTCATAAAAATAGCTTCCCGAAACCGCTGGTCAATGTGCATTGAAAAAAAAAAAAAAACTTTAAAACTCAATAAAAACCAACGCCATAACGGCATAATCGTAGTCAGTTGTCTCGTGAACTTATTCTGCTGTCAAAATATTCTATAAAAATTTCCTCAACTTTTGACATACAACATGGCTTGATCCAAAATGTATTTGATAGTAAAAATCTTCTAATCTTGAATATAATTGCAAAGTCAGCTAAAAACTTTTATGTCGCTTAACTGCAGCAATAACTGTTACCGATCTGTAATATATTTCTAACTTTGCTAAATTTAACTATCTATCTGATGGTAATATTATTTCATCGTCATCTATTTCCTTTAATGCTAATCCTTTGTTTCCATACTGATGATTTGCTGCCGCCATTACGTTTAAACCTTAATTTCCCTGATGTGTGAGTGGAGACTTTCCCTTTTACGACTTAAATCTTATATATATATATATATATATATATATATATATATATATATATATATATAAATAGACGCGTGTTTTCCTATATTTCACTTTTCAGCCACCACTACCTAGCGCAGATCACAGGTCTTTGTGTGTGGTAGTAGCATGGAGTTTCCTGTCGTGCACAACGTTGGCCGAATGTCGATAGCTGTGGAGATGTGATGGTTAAAAGTGGTCGATGCAGGGCATTTTCGTATTTCGACCAAAGACACGTGTCTCCGTATATGTCACTCTGCTGCCACAACTGCATAGCATAGACCAATGGTGTTGTGTGTGGTAGTGGTATCGTGTCTCCTATGGTATACTATGGTGGTTGTATGTCGGTAGCTATGGGGGTGTGGGAAATATGGTGGTTGAAGGTGGTCGACCTGCGGCAATTTCATATTTCTACCAAAAACGTATGTGTCATGGTGTATCACTTTTCAGCCAAAACTATCTAGCGCAGATCACTGGTGTTTGTGATTGGTAGTAGCAAAGAGTCACCCTTCGATAACAACGTCTGCCGAATTTCGGTAACTGTGGGAGATATTGTGGTTGAAATTGGTCAACAAATTCTTTACAAACACTAAGTCGTCAGCTAGGGTTGTAAGAAAATCGCTTTGTGTGTTAACTGAAAATTTCTCTTTAATTTGAATATGGTTTTTATGCCATCAGACATGGATCAACACAGAATGTTTGAATTTCAAAGTCAGCGTAATCTTCGTCTATAAAACATACTTTCCTTTTAGTTATTGACTGTATCTTTCCATATGTTGCATATTACTTGTATTTTATGCCGAACATTTTGAGCTATGAATCTTTACTGTACCTTGAAAATTACGTAAGTCTGCTAAGTTAAAATTGATTGATGCAATCTTCTCCGCGTGCTTGCGAGATCACCAAGTTCACGATATCTCCTTAATACAATTTTCTAGAACCCAAACGTTAGACCTAATTTGAATTATCTCATTCTACACCTCTGAAAATTAATGTGGCCAATAGGCTTCTAAAAAAAGTGGTATTTTCGAAAACATACAAAATAGATTTAACTCTCGTTATTAACATGGTTTCTGACACTCAGACTACTGGAAAATGCTTCTAAAATTATTTGTAGTTGGTTTTAACGACCCTTTAAACAGTTTTTGAAGGCATACTGACAAAAGTAATGTTCTGCAGTCTTCTTCTTGAGCATAACTGTGCTTTCCCGGTCTTAGCCAGTAACTGCCTCCTTGTGCAGTGTAATTTTTAATTATTATTTATTAAAGATGGCATTCAGCTTTTTAGCCATTCAGCTCTCTTCCAATTCCCTCAATTGTATTAAGACTCTTCTAGTGTTGCTGATAATCTCAAATAAAAGGACGGACACAACACTTAATTAAAACCACCCATGCCCTCGTCCGGATTTGAGCTGGCGACCCGTGCAACGCGAAGCCAACTTTCTAGCTCCGCGCTACCCAGGACGACATTGCGCGGTTATGGTGGAGCGTATTGTTGGCGGACATTTACTTCCTACATTGGTTCTCTGATGGTTTGTCTTCTCGTTGGCTAGCTGTGAACTAGATTTGCGTTCGGATTGGTGAGCAGCGAGAAGAGCTGATTTAGCGACCAGTCGATGACAGTCAAGGCCCCATTGTACTTCTGTACGACGGTTGCGGCAGTTGTCGCTGGCTGCTGATCGTCGAAGGAAGTTAGATGGTGGGGCTTTGACAGTATTTTGGTGTTGCTGCTTTCTTCTGACGGGACGCTTCTTACTGCTAGGTTGTTGGGCTAGTCTCGAGGTTTGGCGGGCACACCTGCGGTTGTGATACGCTCCGTGGTCTGATGACAATTGCTGGTTTGATTGGCAGCAGCCTGTCCAGTTCTCTCGGCAGCCGTGTGCTGTATGGTGGTCGGATGGGAAGCCCCGTTATTTTCTTCTTTTGCTGCGAAACCTCTCATGTCTCGTTCGTCGGTTGTAGTTCCATCGTTGCTACTTCCGTGCGACACAACGCCATATGAAGCAGCATGCCTGGCTCCGCAGCTGCAGCAAGCGGCGTCTTAACGTTGTTGTACACAGTCATCAACTTTATGACCAACCCCCCATCGAACAAACTTCAATGCTATGGCGCATTCATCTGAATAGTGCCAGGAATGCTTGCACCAGTACCACTGTCCAGGATTTCTGTTTCGTGTTTCTGACGTGACAGAGGTCACATAGTGAAATCCTTCGTCGTGTATTGCCTTGATGTTTGAGGCAGGACCGGATGATCTGCAGTTAATCCTGGTCCGGCAGCTAACTTGGGCATCACTGCAATGGTGTTAGGAGGCTGCCGCAATTGCAGGATTAAGCGCGGTAATAAGCATCAGCAAATTGAGGATCTTCTGGTCTTTTTACGACGCTATCCGGCTGAACTCCTGTGAAGATTTACTTTCATCAATATGCCGGGAAAGTCTCCACTCACATATCTTCTGGTCTTGGTTGTACCGGCGATACAGGAGCGGCGGCATTCTCGGCAGGGAGCTCGATGAAGAAGGAAAGAGCAGTGAACCTGGAATCTCTGCTGGTGACAGCGGAGAGTCCATAAACTACGTGGCTTGGTCTAGGAAGGTGGGTCCGAGCCAGGCCACGTAGCTTTCCATTCATATAATTTTTCACTATTAAAATGAGGTACAGAACACACAACAGTATGTGAATATTTTTATTTCCTTCATTTAATTATCTCTGTATGTAATTTACAGTAGTCTGACAAGAGAAAACAGTACAAAATGTCTCCTGGAATCAAAATGGGGAAAAAAGCTACGCGCTAGGTGGGAGGGGGTAGAGGCAAAAGCCACGTCGAACTAAGTGGGGGGAGGGAGGTGTTCACAGGAGGTCAAAATAAAGCTATGTGGTTTATGGACACTCCGCAGGGAGCATGGTTCTATAACTGCTTTCTGGTGGAATCTGAAGGGGTTTGCTTCACATAGTGACGTCAGTGCTTTTGTCAGGACAGCGGCTCCCTGGACGACTTGAATAACCTCCTGTCTTGGGCTGGGCTCCATTGAGTTCGTATATTTGGTTGGCTTGGCCATGTACTGGGTCATACTATACGGCTCGCAGACTCTAAGAGAATTTGATCCACCTTGCCAATTGGGCATTTCAAAAATTATCATACCTTTTCTTTTCATAAGATCCTCGTACTACATCTTTATTGCATTTATCATTACTTCATCATTCACTTATTTTCAATATCTTTTTATAAAGTTAGGTTCAAAATACTTTAAGCGTTTATGGCTCAGGTACAGTATTTTCAAAATCAGAGCAGAAATTTCAGGATGAATACTCTCAGCACCCCGGTATTGGTTACAGTACTGTAAGCCTCACTGTATTGTTAGTCTTCATCATGGAACTGCCATTAGCCGTGAAGCTTTTGAAGACTATCTTGCTGATCCATGAAACATTGTTAACACTTGCAGAACAAATCCAAATGAATCTGGGAGAGTTGGCAGCACAAGTGTTCGTATTCTTCATCGCCGGCTTCGAGACCTCTTCGGCGACCATGAGCTTCGCCCTCCACCAGTTGGCATGGAACCAGGATGTGCAACGGAGACTACAACAGGAAATAGATGAGACACTCGAGAAGAATGGCGGGGAACTGACTTATGACAGCGTCATGTCCATGCCGTATATGGACAAAGTAGTTTCAGGTTAGTAGTCAACAGAAAGACGAGATTAGCATCTGATGATATCATTTGACAAGTTCAGATTTTTCACAATCCTTTACATGCTTCTTTAAAAATGCTGTACAAAAATTCTTAGATCGCAAGGTACAATAATACATTTTCAAATAAAAGTTTGGTTAGATTCAGCTGCTATGTATGTATGATTCATTCCTTCATTCTGTTTGAGAAACAAAGAGAATATATTGCTGCATTATTGAAAATGCATCTCTGGTTCTGACCATTGTATTCAAACTTCGTTAAATCCTTCCACTCAGTTAATTTTACAACGATTGCATAAAGATACACATGCATAAATTATCTGTTTCTTGTTCCTCTTTCTGACAGAACATTTGCTTAGTAGAATGGATGTTCAAACAATGTTTGTTATCTTCAAACTTCAGAATGCATGGGTGTTTTTGCAGAGACACTTCGCAGATTTCCGCCGGTCCCAGTACTGAACCGTGAGGTATCTCAGGAATACCATGTACCCGGTACCAACTGGACTCTGGAGAAAGGCACTGCCATCATTTTGCCTGTAAAAGCTTTACACTGGGACCCACAGTACTACCCGGAACCAGAGCGTTTTGACCCTGAACGCTTTAGTGATGAAGCCAAGGCAAAGCGACATCCTTACGTCTATTTACCTTTCGGAGAAGGCCCCAGGAACTGTATAGGTGAGTTATAAGTAAAAAATACTGTTCTGCGAGAAGTGTGGAGGAATTTTAATTATCAATGTAATGGTAGGAGCATCGTGGTAATCTATCTATCTATACTATTCCAATCATCAAAGATTAGCACTTCAACAAGCGTAACAAAATTACGATATTGAATTTATAGTAAACATCTAAGTGTGAATGCTGCCGAAAGCTCATCTTTCTTCAATACCATCCGGCAGAAAACACATGAAGATTATATGTACACATCTTTATGCTTAATGTTGACACTAAACACTGAGTATAGTTGCTTTATTCGTGCTTTGTCGTCTTCATCAGTTTAATGAGAAATCAAGTAATAATTAAACAACAGACTTTGTGTTTTCATAATTTAAATGCTTAGGAGGAATGCTCTGAGATATCTATAATGACATTGTCACCTGGCTCCCTAGCAAGAAATTAAAATATGTTGTGAACACAAATTTTTACTTAAAATCTGATATAACTTGTTAACTACTAAACCAATTTTCACAGTTTGAAAGCTTAAGGTCTGGCTGAACATTTTATATGCACTTCACCACATCACATTACCTTAACTGGAGATGAAGCAGAAAATTAGAATCTGATCACAGTAGTAACAAAGATACATGGTACCATCCCCATGTGTCGGTTATAAATATCGGATACTCAGCCTCTAAACCCAATGAGTTGGACTGGTTATGATTGTACGAATTCACACAAAAGATTTAACATGATGCAAATTATTGATAAAATTTTAATTGGACACAATATATTTTGTAAGTGCAGTAAGTAATAAGATCTGTAATGAGGAATCTACATGTAAAAAAATTAAATACCGCTTCATGGTTGATTCATTAGATAATTCATCATCATCATCATCACCCTCCAGCTCCAGGCTCCCGGGTGATGGTCACGAGCTCTCTTCACTTCTTCCTGTCCATGAATAGTAGTTGTTCATGAACAGTCTTCCAATCAAGTCCAAGGCCTTCTATATCCATCTGGATTGGTCTATACATTTCTTTTTGGTCCTTCCCACATGTCTTTTACCCTGGATGTTCATATTAAAGTAGGCCTTTGCTCTTCTTTATTCCTCCATCCTTTGGACATGTCCATACCACCTGAAGCGAGAACACTAAGGATTTTGCCACATTGATGTTTATACAGACATCTGCAGGCTTGATTTCATTTGTTACTTTGTCCTTTCATGTTTCCTGAAGCATGGTGTGCAAAAAACTTTATTTCGGAGGCTTGAAGTCTACTATTGTGTCTTCTGGACAGGGTACATGTTTCCCGTGTATAAGTCAGTATGGGGATGTAATATGTATTGAATAGTGTATGTTTGCACTTTCTGTTGTCCCACAATTGAGTTCTGTTTGTAATTTCACATTTGCTGGTGTTATCTATACTTAGAGTACTGCCAAGATATTTGAACTGGTCAACATTTTGTAATTGGTTGTTTAGGTAAATCTTCACACTGTTGCTATGACCACCGTCTTACTCTGACTGATTATCAGTCCATACTCTTCTAACAACTTGTTTCAAGCCTTCAGCTTCTCATATATCTCTTCTGCACTTTCACCCCAAATTATTAAATCATCAGGAAAGACTAGGGCTTTTGTTTCTTTCACATACACTTTAATTTAATTGTAATGGAGCACAGGCTCCGGTGGCATTTCCCTACACACCCATCTTCCCCCTATCCTGTACCCACCTACATTTGCCATCTACAAATTTTATCTTTAAATTCTTTCAAAGTTTTCGGTAAATTATTCCAATCCCTGACACCCTTGCCTAAAAAAGAGAATCTTCCCACACCCTTGTGCCTGAAATCGAGTGCCAGCTTGTGGTCATGGTCATCTTTTCCCTTCCATGCACTACTTTTCATACCTATTGCAATATCTTTCCATGCCTCATCGCCAGTATATGACTCCCATGACTCTCTTCATCCTCCTCTTCTTAGATAATTCGTATCATTCCAATATTAGTAATTTAATGATAGCTTACAAGTCGACAAAAAAAAAAACTGAGCCACATGAACAAAATAGTAGGCAAAAAATCTAATCTGCAACCTTGTGATATTTACTTTATTACAGAGGTTATCTGACCCGAACAGCTAGGGGTCAAAGATTTTCAATACAAACCCCACCACAGATTGTGCTGCTATTAATGTCTGATGAGGTTTCAGAAGCTTGCATGACTTAACATCAGCATTTGTTTCTAAATACAGGACTTGATAATGAAAGCGGTGCAGCTTCCAAAACAAATAACATGATTTAAACATTGTTAGAGACATTGGGATTAGGTTTTATTCAAAGCTAATGTTATTATTACACAATTTTCTCCCAATCAAATTTTATATATTATTTGAAAAGTAATTAAGACTATTTGTCTTTAGCACACAGAAGGAAGCAAACTTTCATGGCATGCATTTTACAAATAGTTTTCTTGTCGTACTGTATACAGCTTCAAATTTTATAAACATATTTTCCTTAAACCTGGTCACCATCTACTGTCGTCAGGACCTAATTTATTCATCTCCACAAACCCATTAGAACTGACATCCTCAGTTGTTTTCTTATATTGTCTATTCTTTTTTTACTTCTCCCCATTCCAAATAATAGTCAAACCCACATATGTTAAAACTTTCATCATACAATTCGTTTTTAAAAGGTTCTTATGAGAACTCATTTCTTCATCCTAAGAACAATTGCATCTACTTTACAAAATTCCTCTTAGTACCACATCACAAACAATTTACTTCCAAAGTCAATGAGCTCATGAATGGCTTTCTGAATATGAAAACTTTTAGCTTAAAAAGCTGAATGAATTTGCTAGGATGACAGTATGTTATGATAATAAACTTTGAGTTTAAGGATTTTCTTTGGTTCTATAGAAGAAGCATTTCAAATGAGGTATTACAGAAAGCCCAAAAACTAGGGAACAGTAAGGGCTATGATCACTTGGAAGTGAAGGGTGATGGGAAGTGTTAAGGAAATAATCTTTAAAGGAAAGGTAGTGTGGTGTTGTGACATAACAAAATATTTTATAAGAAAATTATATTTTTGTTCCTTGAGTGTAGACAAAAATCGATATATTTATTCTTGAAGAAAAGATGTGTAGGCTGCTATGGAAATGAGAAATAAATCAGGACGTAGAGACAGATCAGTTGCTTTTAAAACATTCATTGCTGAAGGACCTTGCATGTTCGGATACTACAGAAGTTCGATTTAGTTCCTAAAGGAATACAATTTTTGTATAATAAACTGAAAAATGTTGAAAACAAAAGGATTGAAATCTTTATATTTATAATCAGTTCACAAAATATGCGGTTATATCATAGTGTGTTACATTTTGAGATATACGAGATCATTTAATTTATAATTAAAGAGAACAGAAGAAGGGAAGAATTGTGGTGGAAGACAAGTTTTCAAATAAATGAATCATATAACTGAGAACTTGTTTTCATAGGCCATGTTGAGATGGAGATATTAACAAAGGTTGGAAAGATTTTGTTATTTTTTTCAGTCAAAGTTTCAACAATTTGAAGACAAATTACCAAGACCTCTAAGATTTAAATCATGGAAAGCATCAACTTTTCATGCATAAAAATCCATAACACCTGACCTAGTCCTGACTTCCTCCCAAGTTGCCAATTTAAGGTTATAAAGCAGTTGCATAAATAAACCTTCAATGAAACTAGGTTTTCTTTAAAGGGTTAATAGGAACAACAGATGCTTGACTTACTCCTACACTATTTATTTGTGCATGTAAAGGTATTATGTAAAGGTATTATATAAAGCTATACAGTGTCCCATATTGTATTTCTCTGTTCACAGGTATGAGGTTTGGACTAATGCAGAGCAAAGTGGGTCTCGCATCACTGCTCAGCCGGTATTCATTCGAACCTTGTTCGAGAACAGAGTTGGAGCCTAAAATGGATCCCAAAGCGTTTGTCCAGGACACAGTATCTGGCTTCTGGTTGCGGTGCATACCCAGGAACTATTGATAAAATAATAATGGCTGCACATAGCTTTTAATGTAGGAATACTCTAATTTTAATTTTGTATAATGGGCAGGAAAGTAACAAACAACTGAGAAACAATAGAGTCAGGAACTGTATTACAACATAAAAAATAATTTGTTTTTATCTTTGTAACACAATAAATATTTGTTTTTACACATGGTCTTTGAGCCAAGCATTAATAATTGTGACGTAATTTTATTTTCTGCGTAGGTCCTTATTGAGAAGACAGATAACATCGTCTTAATATATGAATTGACAATAAATTTGAGGTCTTTCATGTCCATTTGTACTGACAGTGACATTGCCAATATGCCCACAAAATGCAGAGAATGTATACAAGTGTTTCTCATATTATTCTGCTAGGGTAATGTATACTCCTGAGTGCTTACCTTGGTAACTATGAAAACTGTGTAAAGTCCGTGACTGGGAAAATAGTCATAACAGTGGCAGAATTTCTAGCTATATAATAAAAGATATAGAAGGCACCTAATACATGCTGTGAAATTTCTGGGTGTCTTCAACATTTGTTATGTGGTGATGATAATACAGGAGAAGAGTTTATAATTTTTGTTCTTTGCCCTCATCACATCACAGCCACTTACTTATTTTAACTTGACAAGGGGTTTAACCCAAAATATTGTATTTTCTGTGTTTGTGTATTGTTTTTTGTTGCTGCTGCTCTCCTCCCTTTAACTTTGGGTGTATTTTATCTATCCTTTCCATATAAATATTACCTCGTGACCGTTCTTTCCTTCCAGTGTTAGCTATGTATATATGTAAATCAATTACTTATTATTAAATCTTTTAATGTATAGTATTGGATATTGTAATGATAGTAAAAATATATGAGGATAACTTGCCGAAGAATTGAAAGACTGAAACATGCTCTCTGCAACATTTCCGAGATTGAAGTGAATGAGGTTAGCAAGTGATGCTCGCACGATCAACTTTTCGAATGATGATCGATAGGTAAGGTGGTGTCTATTGTAGTTTTGTTGCAGAATTTATCTTACCTAACCTTCCAGACATTAAGTCTAGAGAATTTAAGTTTGTATTACAGGTGTATGACAGAGACTTTAATCTACATTCATACGTCCCGCCCACAGAATACTGTAACCTTATGTTACAAAGGTTATAAATTTCTCTTTGCTGAGCTGCAAAGTTGTTATTTTTCGGTATAGGAGTTCTGAAATTGTATTTTACTGTACACCCATACTTCAAAGGATTGAGCTGCACATGCACGAACACTGTTTTTGGTTTTTCACAAGCATTACAGTACTTTCAGTGCTAAAAACGTTTCGGAAATAGGTTACTTTCTTTGCACATGTTTGATTTTTTAAAATTATTTCTGCATGTGGTGTGTGCCGCTAGGCTACAGCCTAAGTAGCCTATGCCTAAATGTGGCCCTGGAACAAACACAGACTTCAGTTTTATAACTTCGTTTTATTGTAATCAACAGTACAGGTGCTTCTAGGTCTATATGAGTATCTTAAAGAACTGATCAGATTCAATGTAATTTCCAGCCCCCTACTGTGTGGTCAGAGTAATACAAGAGAGCTAAGAAAATTAGCAGAGTCAATTCCTTATTCAACAAAGTCCACTTGTCAATTTCTTTCAAAGTGGGACTCTGGATCTTACAAAATATAAAGTATCCTGTGAGATGCCTCTTTTCAAAATAGCTGCCAGTGTTACAAATGTGTTTCCTATGTTGTTCTCTTGTAATCTATATATCTATAAATTAGAAAACGAGAAAGTTCGGATGTGTGTTTGGATGTACGTCTGGAATCAATCACGCCTTAATAACTCAACATATTTAAATGAAATTTGGCATGAAATCAGTTAATTGTGTGCAAAATGACATAGGATAGATTTTATCCCGCAAAAACGCATTGTTCTTTTAGAAATTGCCATTAATATCAATTCATACAACAACGAGTTTCCTACTTTGTAGACAGCCATGCCACATTTACTCTTTGCTTTTTACGTAAATCTCAAACACTACTTTTCAGAAATAAAAGCAAAAACCTTCTTACATATGCAAGTTTGTGTTTAGTTTAAAAGCCATAAACCGACACACTTGACAAATAATAGTTTGGAAGCAGGAAATATAAATCTGTACTTAACCTTAAATTTAAAAAAAAGGTAGGTACTGTTGTCAAGTTCGGAAGGAGATGTTTTCATTTGCGTACATAAAATAGTATGACATATCAAATAATACACCATAATTGAAATAAAAACAACGTAAAATGCTACGAGTACACCAGCACGAAAGCCGGTTCACTAAAAGTGCAAAATGTCGTAGTTCTATCTCGGTTTAATTTATTTCCTGTTTCTGTACAGTATGGGAGTAGTTTATGTCGCGATACATCACGTCACACCATGACGTAGTGCTTATTAAAGTTTCTTAAATAACTGATAACTAAATTCCTCTTGCCTTTTGCTGTGACAAGACGGTTTTGTTTTCATTCTGGTCCAGGCAGAATTTCAATCTAACCACAATCTCCGTTAATATTGTCGCTACAAAATCAAAGCCTCAATCACAGGCGCATTGATACAATAATTTTATCTTAAGTTACTGATATGTATCGTGACGTAAACTTGAACCTACAGTCTCTATATTACAAATTATTTTTGCCGAAATTTAAAACTTAACTAACCCTTTTTATTTTTTGTTCAGAATTTTTGTACAAATAATAGAGACTATGATTCACGAAACTGCTTTTTACTTACTGTTCAATATTCTGCAAATATCTATCGAATGCTACACTTAAAACGAATATATTCAATGGGCTAATGTAGAAACTTATTGTTTCATGAAGTAACAGTGGAAGTCGTTTACAACACAATACACAATTTACACGGAGCATAAGCAAGCTGCTTACTTATTACTAATAATAACTAAGTTACTTCTGCCTTATGCTGTAACAAAAATAATCTGGTCCAGGCAGCATTTCATTCAAACCACTATCTCTGCTAATATTGCCGCTACAAAATCAAACGATACGAACACACCTCAACACATTAAATGCATTGAAACTACATTTCGAGTAGTAACAGAATTTTCTATATCAAGATTCCTAATTAGTGTAGCATAAATTACTATCACAATTAACTTCATTATACGCCTTACTAAATCACGAGCAGTAACAGTCACTTTATCGCGATGTAAGGTTGACCAACAATATTAACAAAAATTGTCTTAATCTGTAGAGAATTATGGACTTTACATTGTATACCGTAAGTTACAAGAATTTAGGATATTTTTTTTATTAATTACGTTACTTCAATGATTGTTACATGACGACATAGTTCATGCGACTGAATGTAGGTTCAGATGTATTCATATTCGGGTTCATTTAGTATCACGATCTAAAATAATAAGTCAAGTTTATTTCGCCATTCATAACATCACTAAGATGCAATAGGCCCTATAGTGAATGTATTAATGAGAGGCTGATAGAAGCATTGATTTTCTAGCGGTAATATTAGCCGAGTTTTTGACTTGGTTGAAATGCAGCCTGGGCCAGAATGAAACATTATTAGTTATTTCAAGAGCGCCATTTTAGTGATGTCATGTGTTGCTTTGTTCTGATATTGTATCAAAAGATTTATAATAAGCTTGGATGATTTAGCAGAACATGTGGCATTGACCAAAGTAAATTTTTGAAATTTATAAATGTTTTATTCAGATAGGGGAGTGGCAGACAAGCGGAATGGTAATTTGCCGGCAGACATTCAATTCTGTTGGCAGATTGAGAAAACAATTATGAAGAAAGAATCAATTACTATTTTTAACACTGAAATTTATATTTTAGCGCATAATTAATGGATCCAAACGAATGAACTATAGTAAACTGGTCTACAGGCAATTCAACTGTTTCCACAGATAGAGAAACCATTACCACAATACTACTGATCATTATGGATAAAAGGATCAATTACTACTATAATATCTAAATTTCTGTTGATGGAACCAATATATTCTCAAAACAAAATCAATATTCAAAGAGTTCTCTTTCTTTTAAAGATTTTTTTCTCAGATATTCAACGCAAATCAGAATATTCGTTTTTAGTATTGCAATTTTTTTAATGGAAATGAACATTCTTGGTCCACTTATGTATTTATTTGCTGTTGGATGTTAGTATTTTTTGGTATTGTTATTTAGTTGATTCCATCAATGTATTGCTAACATTTTGACGTTTTGAGCTTCCATTAATTAAAACTATATTCATTTTTATTCGCGAGATGAAATTTGTAATTTTAAGAGATGCTGGGTAAACGAAATTCAAATCTTTCAAAGAAATGTAAGAACACTAGGGCTATGAAAATAGCCAAAACCTATAAGACAAATCCCCAATATTGTTTATACGGATATATTAAACTGAAAATACTCCTAACAAACGGAATATTTATATTCAGTGAAATAGTTGTGGAACATAAATAAATTTTTGTTATTTAATTGCAACATTTATTAATACTATTACTAATAAAAATAGCTCTAAAATAAATTGTATGGTCGTATTGACCTGGTGACAAGGCTTCTTTACGTCTCCGCAATCAGCCCTTTTCGTAGCCTCTTACCGTAACCCAGTAATCCTACTGGACATAGAGGGCCCACAGTTCAACACGGAATCTGAACTAAGTGAGCATTCTGGCGTAATTCACATCACACAACAACCTATGCCAGAGGTGGAGGTTGAGCTAAGGACCTTTGAAAATCATCGCCGAGACTGGGATTCAAGCTGGGGACTTTTCCATCTCCAGTTGGACGCCCTAACCACTGAGCAACCACACCTCTCAAGAAAATCTTATATTACAACACTCTTCAATGCGGACGAAGTCGCGGGTAACTGCTAGTGTTTTAATATTACAGAAGTCAAAATAGAGTTGAAGTCAATTGTTCTGTTTATGCCAAGAACAATGAATCTATTTGAGCCTAATGTGAATCCCCTTTTCCTTTGCACCTTTATTCAAATGCAGCAATTTCATCATATGTTGATGTCCTGTTGCCACACAGTATTGAGTTAAAACAGTTAGCGACAACCCTCAGATCTGCTGGACAGCAGTGTAAGACTATGAATACAATTTCAGCGGGGTTTCAATGTAGGACACTAATGAAATCACTCAAATAGAATGCCATGATTATTCCAAAATTACAGACAATGGTCACTACACTTTTCATTCATTTTAAATAAACTGTAGGGTTTCACTGTACAGAAATAAGACACTAATTTCAGACTGGTCTCAAATGATGTTAAATAATGTGTAATATTTATACCTACAAATTAACTTTACTTTATGTTCCCTGCTGCAAATCATAGAGAGCACTCCATATTTTCTTAAATATGCACTTATTTCCTTGAATGCTGGAGATAAAATGTATATAACCATGTTTCACTTGAACAGGCTACGTTATGGAATTTATCCAGTTTAACGAATGTAGAATCCCTCTGCGCTGGATGTCATGGTATTTGTTTCAGATAATTTAATGCCCAAAACACAGATTTATATATAACTCTTTATCAAAATATAATACTAGTCTCAATAACAGTATTTAAGCAAACAATTATTTCTAAGAGTAAAGAAAGAAAGCAGTTACAAGATTTTTACTTCTTTTGGGATCTTTTAAATGATAATTGATCATTTTATATAATACAGTCAGCTTCAACTTTAAATTTACTTCACGAGTTACATATGACCTTTTATAGACAACATTAAACAAATGCAATACCCAGTTAAGCTAACCCATGCCAGAGTACAAATTTAAGCTGGAAATGCAGTAATAGAGAGCAGTATAATTTCCAGAATGTTATATTGATCAGGCAGTATACTAGATTTTCAGTTTAGACTGTTTAAATGCTTATTCTTATTATATGATACAGATTGAAATACCAGTATTAAAAAGGTTCTGATTTGCCCAGAGCACTCACAATTTGGTCAAGTAATATGAGTACCAACCAAATATAAAGAAGAGTTTGGAAATTGGAGATGGATATGCTATGGCCCATTAATGTAGCAACACTAAATCACTTTAAGGTTACAAGAATGTGTAAATACTGAAATTTCTCAAAAGCTTTTGGAGCATCAGAAAGACAATCATATTTTGATGCCTATTCTAGAATATGTTGAATAAGTGCAGCCATTGTTAACACAGAACCTTTAAATTATAGCCGCTCCATCAGATGAAAAGAGAGATACAATATAGACTTATGTAACAAATACATAGGTCATTTCTTAAGTCATGTCAGGCGTGTATTAAATACTACAGGCTGTGCAAACCACCATCCCTATTATAGATAATTCTTTGAAGGTTATTTGCATTGTCCCTTGATGGTACTATGCATTACTATGTTCATTCTGTTAATTATACTGCAATAAAATAATGCTGTATTACTACAATGAGAAACACATTCCTAAGTCTTTGAGGAAGTGCACGCTTGATTTCCCAACGCAAGAAATAACATGGTTTCACAATTCATTGAAAAAGCCTTGTATTTATTTTATTCAAATTTTTAAAATTGTGGTCAAATCTTCAGACAGCAATACAATAGCATTACATCATTCTAATTGGGAACTGGATTTAAATGATTTGTAGCCACTGCCATGAAAGAAAAAGATTATGCACACAGTAAAAAGAAGAAGGTAAAAATGTTATGAAACATGAATGCTTAGATACAAAACTAATAAATATTATTTGGTGATCACTAGGAACTGTCAATCAAATAAGCTTTATTAATTTAAAAAAATGAATACACAAAGCAATTTAAATGTGAACAGGATTGGCATTATTACACAAACATCTGGAAAATAATTCAAATCTTTGGTATCTCATTGGTTTAGTTTCATTGCTCACAGCTTTAAATGGAACATAAATAATAGATGTATCTGTTTTTAACATCCTAAAGGAATACTGGTATTCATTGACAGGTAACACTTTTTGATATCTAGGAAACTTTCCAAACTATACTGGGATTTAGATACCAGTCATCCACTTCATAGACAGTCACTTTAACAGCTGAGCTAATTGACACACACTGTTAAGTTAAAACAGTAGCTATGGGGGAGCCATGGGGAAGTAAACCACTAACATTTTGAGAGAACATTATTGTGGAAGAATAACAGCCGCCACAGTGACCATTCACATTTGGAACACCAGATGTGGCATGAACTTTAAATGGGATGCATGGGAAGGGAAGGAGGGGGGGGGGGGGGTGTCAAGCACTTATTTAAATCAGGTACTCAAGACGTATTATTAGGAGCTATCCAAATCTTAGTTCTTAAGTTGCATTTTTTGAGGCACATAGAAAAATTATTTTTACATCATATATGCTCTGAATAAAGAACAGAACCCTTGTGGAATCACTTATTAGTCCATCTGTCAGTTTGGACATCACAGCTTCATAAATTCTGAACAGTCTTACTTTGTAATTGTACACTACTTTAATTCTTACTAACAACCACCCATATTTTTGCAAATGTGGAATTATTATGGGTGTGAAAAATGATATGGGTTTTAGAGAAGGTTGAAGCAAAATTTTTATTTTACATAATCTTCACAGGTATCAAATAAAAGCTGGCTACTCCCCTCCCCTTTCCCAGACTCTCAAATTAACTGGATTTTGCCATTCTACTATTAATTTTCGAAAATACCTTTCTTTGCTTATTGCTTTATGCCTTGTCGACGTTGAGGTTATTAAAGTTGGGAAAGGACTGAGGGCAAAGAATGGAAGGGAATTTGACAGTGGCCTTTTGAAGGAACCAAAATCACTCTAATCACTCCATTAACCTGATTTTGGGAAACCATGGAAAAACCAAATCTGGATGGCCAGACAAGGATTTAGACCTGTGTCCTCCTGAATGTGAGGTCAAAAGATTATAGCTCACCAATAGACAAATGACACACAATGAAGAGGGTATTTACAGATGAGGAAAGACAAAGAAGATCACAACAAATGAAAACATACTGGGAAATTTGGAAAGAAAAGTGCAAGCACAGGCCTAAGAAAACAACCAGAAAATGACTAAAGTGGTCCAATGAGGCTGTAAAAGCGTAATAATAATAATAATAATTATCGAGTCATGGTTAAGATTCCATGTTAAACTGTAGGTTTGTAGGAATGGAAGTGTCTATCCTACCTTTGACCCTCTGACTTATTATGCCTCCTTTTGGAGAATCCAATAAACCTTTGGGTTGTGGATTAAGATACGGAATTGATTACAGTTTTGGGGAGGAATTTCTCAGTAAATATCTTGAGAGTAAATATCTAGGCATTACATCTGACCTAGTCAGGCTAAATTAGGCAGAACAGAGTATGGAGATGGTAGGGAGAGTAGTAGGCGAATTCTGTTAGCTTGGAAGGAAAATCATAACTAATGTTCAAAGCAGGTATGATGTTTGAAGTAGTATACAAGCAATAATAATTTTAAAGGGTGAAAGGTAAGGTAGCAAATGTACACTCAAAGAATACGAGATAAAAAAATTCATAAAATTGAAAGTAGGTATGTTAGGAAATTGCTACCGCTGCATATGCACCATCACAATAAAATTAAATTAGTAAGGAACCCTCAGCATGCAAGAGTAAGTAAAAATTATTGGATTTAAAAAAAAAATTTTTTTAAAGTATCTGATGTAAAATATGTGGACAGTTATGCAATAGTGATGACAGTCTGGTAAGCAACAAACTCAAATTTCTTTCTACTAGCTTCCAATAATCTTTCATTTGTTTACCACATTCTGATATCTAATCCCAGTAGTTCATAACTTACAACAGTTGATATGTAATTGGAGATAACAGATGAATGTTTTGATATAGCCAAACCAAGTCCTCACTGGGTTATAGCAGAGCAACAATGTCACCTCTCCTGCTCAGCAATAACAATAGGAACTATACCAACTGTGTCAACTGCCCCATCTGCAACATCTGCTCCATCCACACCAGCTGCATCTTCTGCTGTGATAGATGCAAACAACTGCTCCAAGCTCAGCACATTAGGATGCACCCTGAAGCAAACAACAGTTAACAGTTGATAACTTTGAGAGTTAAAAGACACATTATACTTCACTATAGGCAGCCCCATGGTGAGCAGATAAACACACAAGAACAGTGCATATAACGTGAAAGTAGAAAAGAAATAATTATAAGACTTTTTTCCAACTTTATCCATAATAAAGGGATTTATGAAAGTCTGAAACTGTTTCAATTGACGAGTAAGCAAATAATTATACTGCAACACTGTTACTTTTGCTGATGTTTTATTTTATTTTACGCTGTACGCGACAAGTTTCGAGAAGTAATTCTCATTTTCAAACGCTTTATTTATTACATTTTCGATGTCAGAAGTGCTTGTGTCAGTTTCTGCTGGACCTTAGTGAAGCCTGTGGTGTTATTAGTTCTTGAAGGCTTCTTAAAAACACGACACCACAGAAACTCTCACGTACACATCCTCACTGCATTAAATGTAGGTACAATGCTTTCAAATGCTTGAAAATGAGAATTACTTCTCAAAACACATCATGCACAGCATAAAATAAAATAAAACATCAGCAAAAGTAACTGTGTTACAGTATAATTATTTGCTTACTCGTCAAGTATATGATTGTTTATTTAAAGATTTCTGTTTGTTTGGAATCATCTAAGGCAAGTGGCATTCCTTTCCTTATATCAGCATTCACCAATTTTTGGTTGAAAACCTATGAATTATATTTTTTAATTGTAAACTGAAGCAGAAATGGCAGATACTGTTAGCATTTACCTCTAAAGCAGCTCCCTTATCCTCAATGTTAAAACTGGATAAATGCTTTTCAAAAACATTTAAATTGATTCTGAAAAATCATAAAAATTATCAAAATACGGTATAAATTACATTGAATAGTATATTTTTACTATTTTATTTTCAATGGCTTTAGTTTTTCACACATCACTATATAACATTACTATGTCATGTTTTCTGATAATATATGGAAATCACCATGTATTTTATTGCACTAAGTTAACAGAACATCAGTATGAAAACATTGTCCAAGATGAAACAAACAGTATTTGTCTTCAAAAAGGAAACCTGATATCTGGAGGTCTTTTAATAACTCGACTGTTGGTATAATTTACATAACATCACTGTCAATTATGATCAGAGATATCTATATACTGATGACTAGGGTTTGGATTTTTATAACAAGTTATTTCTGTTTCCTACCTGGTTTTTGAGCTGTAATGATAAATTAAACAGTGACTGAATGATTCTAATTGTATGTAATTTTATTTTTTACAGTACATAAATGCATATTATGATGCAACTAAGGAAAATGGAAGCGGCTTCTAGGCGATATAAATAAGAAAAGAAAGGGAAATTAACCCACCACATACCAAAGTGGACGGATGCGATGAGAGAACACTAATGCTGACAAACAACTAGACAATATTTCGGCATATGCCTTGCTCACAAATAGAAAAAACGGGCCATTAGGCTCGGAACGTGTGTGCACACCGAACGTTCGGTGTGCACACACGTTCCGAGCCTAATGGCCCGTTTTTTCTATTTGTGAGCAAGGCATATGCCGAAATATTGTCTAGTTGTTTGTCAGCATTAGTGTTCTCTCATCGCATCCGTCCACTTTGGTATGTGGTGGGTTAATTTCCCTTTCTTTTCTTATTTATAAATGCATATTAAATACATTTCCCTAGTTTTAGTCATATTACGATAATATTTATGATCATATGGTCATAGTTTGAGTAAAAATCTGACAATTTCTTAATGGTACCATGAATTCACTAGAAGTTATAGATGAGAAGAAATGAACATAATTACTTTATTCACAGAGATGTATTCCTATTATACATTGGAGAAAAAAATTTAATTGTCACTGAATTGATCAGAATTCACCAGTTAAGAATTAAAGATATAAATTACTGTCACTCATTAAACATAAATGTACTGCCCAACTTTTAATCTCAATAATGCAGCAGTCATTAAAAGTGTGGAAATGGAGAAAGGACTAGCAGGGCAGTGTGGCTGGTTCACTAAAGAACAAACCTGGTAAAGTGTTGAGTGGGAATACTGAATATAAAACAATCTGTAAATTTTATATAGTGATAAACCTGTTTTGACTGAAGATGGCTCAAAAATAAATTGCAGTGACTTGACACTGTATAAGTATTCTCCCATGACATCTTGCAATATCGAACAAAACTTCTAACAGTACAACACAGATTTAAGTGAAAACAGGAGAAAATTCCTCTTGGAGAACTTGAAGATGTATGTGGTAATAAATTGTAATTCTGGCATCAAACAAGAAACAATAAAACATTAATCCACAATAAATTTATAGTAAATTCCCATTTTTCAAAGTAAAACTCTAGAAATCTATTCTTTGACAGGAACATGAAAATAATTTTTGAAAAAAAATAATTTCTCAATGGCGCAGTGAGCGCACAGAAGCAAATTATACTGGCTACATGAAAGTGACACAACTAGATAAAATAAATTATGTATAATTGAGCATGTTTTAATGTATAGTAAACATAAATGTTCGGTCATATTTTGTCATTTTTAGGTCATATTTACCCATTTTTAAGGTAATATATGCACACATATTCCTCCATTTTTTAGGTCATAAAGATCCAAACTCTACTGAAGACTGTCTGGAAGTTCTTAGCCTTAAATATAAATGGTGATGATACAACTTTCATTAGCTTATATGATAAACTGTAAGTCAAGGATCAAATAATGTCTTAAATGCTTGAATGTTGAGAACAATAGTAGGATATTAACATTCTGTCACCGTAAAAGTAAGTTATTTGTAATGTTTTAGCTGAGTGCTGAATTGAACAGAAGAAGAAAATATTCAAAGAATAATAATGAAAGAAAAATTAATGGGAAGTTTTGTAACCTATCTCCCTTAATACGAGGGTAGACTTTAAAGTAAGGTCTCCTATTTTTTTTCTCATAGAAAATGACATTTATTTACATTGATTTATACACCGTTGGAAAGGCCATGGCCTAAGCTATTTTTCAATGTAATCGCCATTTTTCTCGACGACCTTCCGCATCCGCACGATGAACTTCTGTACTCCGTCCTCGTACCACCCTGCGTCCGCGTCGCGCAGCCAGTTGGTGACCTCTTCTTGAACCTCCGCGTCCGACTCGAATTTCTTCCCTCCGAGGTGTTTTTTCAGGACGGGGAACAGATGATAGTCGCTGGGGGCGACGTCCGGACTGTAGGGAGGGTGTTCCACTATTTTTCATCCAAACTTCTTGATCAGCTCGGTCGTCCGATTCACTGTATGCGGGCGCGCGTTGTCGTTATGAAAATTGACTCCTTTGGTCAGCATTCCTGGGCATTTGTTCTTAATGGCTCGGCGAAGCTTTTGGAGGGTTTCACAATATCTCTCAGAATCGATAGTGGTTCCTTTAGGCATGAAATCCACTAACAACAAGCTGCGACGGTCCCAAAACACAGTTGCCATCACCTTTCCGGCTGACAGTGTTGCCTTGAACTTTTTCAGTTTTGGAGACGAGCTGTGGCACCATTGTTTGGACTGCTGCTTTGTCTCAGGTGTATAGTGATGAGCCCATGTTTCATCCCCCGTTACGAAACCATCTAAAAATTCCTCTCCTTCCTCTTCAAAACACCGCAAAACTTCCTCCGCACATTCCACGCGCTGCCGCTTGTGGTCTTCGGTCAGCTTTGGCACCCATCTTGCCGAAACTTTGTGATACAGCAACTTCTCCTTAAGGATAACTCGAATTGCGTCCTTGCTGCACACTCCTCCAAGCTTCTCTTCCAATTCCTTAACAGTAGCACGACGGTTTTTTGAGCATTTCTGCCTCCACAGCTTGGACGATCTCGTCTGAGAGCGACGGCCGGCCACTTCTCTCCTAGTCGTGAACGGTTATGCGGCCGGAAATGAACTCACGTGCCCACTTACGCACGTTCTTGATGTCCATACATTTTTCTCCGTAAACTTTCACTAGCTGACGATGGATTTCGATGGGTGGCACTTTTTGTGCAGTCAAAAAGCGGATGACCGAACGAATTTCACACCTGGAAGGAGAAGCGAGAGGCAGTTCCATCGCGGACGGCTGCTGAGCCAAGACTGAGCGGCCGAGCCGTGTCTTCCCCCACCAGGAATTTAGCCCGCGAGTCAGGGAACACGGCGGCATTGCCAGATTTCGTCTAGCTCCTGATGCGGCGACGCTACACCGTTGGAGACCTTAATTTAAAGTCTACCCTCGTACATCCTCTCATAATGCTCTCCAAAAGGTGCAGTATGCTGAACCCCTTGCCTACAACTTCCCAAATGTGCCCACTGATATTCCAAAAATTAAAATAGTGGACATTTACAACAGAACTGTATACAAAAAAAAATCTGGCATATATACATTTAACACTTGCAGACATACCTACGCACGTGTGCTCGCAAGTGCTTGGCTTCCTTGTAGGTTCGCTTGCATGTATCACATTGGTGTGGTCGTTCAGTACCATGAGTACGCTCATGCTCTTCATAGTGACGTCGCTTCACAAACTGTTTTCCACACGAATCGCAGTGGTACGAGAAGTCACCAGCATGTGTTTTCCTGTAAGTGTAGAAAGCAGCCCATCGAGAATATTTTCTTTCATGCCACAACTACATTTCAGAGTCCGAAGAGATGAAACACTAAATGCAAAATGATAACAGATGTGAACAAGGGTGTCCCTTAATTTTTGAATCTTTTTTTTTTTAAAAACACATAGGGCCTAGTTTTTTCTTTATGTTACTTTAAAACTCTGGCACAATAAGTTTTAGCTTATTTGGAGCACTTGCGTCAAAACGTTTCCATATGAGTTGACGACAGATATGATGAGTGTTTGCCATTATGATGCTATTTCTCGAGTAATTAACATGCATTTTTTGTTTTTATGAAGCTCAAAGAAAATACTTTTCTTAGTACACAATGTAAATCACCAAATAATGTGTGCTAGATTACCGTCAAATTTACAAGTTAAATATCACACAAGTTATTACTACAAGGGCAAAACAATTGTTCTGCCAGCTCTGACAAAAGTTTGGTAGAGCTTATGCTGCAGACACCCAATACTGCGCCGCCATCTGAAACTGCTACATAGAGACGAAGAAAGGATTTCACACTCCTAAATTAACTGCAGCTTTAGACAGATGCCAGCTGAGCATTAGGGATTACGGTTATATTCTTCAGGCTACAGTTGAAGCACTAGTGTTAGCATTGTCGAATTCCCAATGAATAAATCTTCAATTCGACAGATTTGAACAAAGATGATTAAAAATAGAGCCATAAAATCAGATTTTAATGACAGGGTGTCCAACACAGTAACAATTCACTGGGATGGAAAGTTGTTGCCTGGCTTGGAAGTCAGGAGTTTTGAAGAAGAGCGACTGCCGATCCTCATTTCATATGACAGAACAACTACCTGCTGTGCCAAAACTGGACAGTTCAACTGGCAAAACAAGCCACAACAATTCTCAATGCTATCTATGGTTGTAACTTCAAAGATAAGGTTCAAGTAATGTGTAGCGCCACCACAGCATACGATACGGGTCACTTAAATCAAGCTTGTGTGCTTGTAGAAAAAGAGTTAGAAAGATAATTGTGACTTTTCACTTGTCATCATCATATTTACAAATAGGTTCTAAAAAGTGAGTTTGAAGCCAAAATTAGCCGAGTTGCTCAAAACCCTGATATTCTGTTGTTCGAAAAATTTAAATGATGCGGAAATTGAACAATCGTTAACATATTATGAGACTGAACTGAAAGAACCCATGGCGAAGAATGACTACTGTGAACTAATTGGATTATCCATCACATTTTTTAGTAGAAATAAAGAAAAAGAAAATAAAACCAGACCTTCTGGTGCAATGCAGCGAGAAACATGGATGGTTAGAACCATCTACTCATTGAAAATGTGTTTGCTACAGTCGCAATTTAAAATGGATGCCGATGACAAATGAGTATTCAAATACATTTGCTTATTTATTGCAACAGATTATGTATTGGATGAAGTTTGGCCATAAAGGAGTATTATTAAGATTTGTGTTTTTTGAGAACGTTAATAGGCTGTGAAAAAGCTGCGCAAACAATTTCCAAAGCAGCTTTAAGGAAGTTTTGCCATCACTTCTGGCATTTATCTGAGGAAATTGTTGTGATATCACTATAACTGCATCAATGATGAACCCATATTAAAATTGTGTGAAATTTAGAAAGGAAGAATATATCTGACCTCAAGAGAAGGTACACTCCTGGCTCTATTTCACATGGTATGTAAAATTAACTGTCTTGTATGAATATTATTTTGTATCTTTTGGAAATTGTTTAATGTTTATATGTATTTTATGTGTTTTAGGAAAAATCTCAGATGCATTTGCTTCTGCGAAGAGTAAATATTTGTTTTCTTGGTTAAAAATTGAAAACAGTTTTCTTCATGAAAGTGTTTCTTCATGGGAAGAAAATGTGGCTTTTGTACAGGTTAAAAGAAAGGGTTTTCCCCCCCTTGAAGGCAGTGAACAACAAGTAGAAAGAGCTTTAAAATTAATGTAGGATTTTTATGGTTTAATGAACAACAAAAACATTTTTTTTCACGCTGTGTGCAAGAATACTGAAAATTATACCCGGGCTGTAAAAAAGAGACACTAAAAGGAAAATAGCCCTCATAATTTTAATATTTCTATGTTATAAAGAAATTAAAATATTATTTTTTGTTGTCTGAATTTCTTTGTTTAAATAAATTTATACAAAGTTATAATCATATCAGGCGATAATCAAAATAACCATTTTTTTGAAAACATTGTGGTCTTCTAGCCATGGATTAGCTTAATCACAGGAGCACAAACTTTCTTATGCAAGTAAGATACGGGCATTTTAGAAAGAAATAGAAGGTATACTTTTTAATATCCAGAAAAATCTATTTCCACTTATAACGGACATTCTAATATGAATATTCTGTTACTGAGTGAAACAGTTTATTTGTGGATGGTAACTGTCTTTTTAGCATCAGGTTCACCAAAAATTAGGGTAAGAGAATTATCTACTGCAACTTGGATTTTAGTGGGTTGTCATACACGTCAGTCTTATCATGAACTTATTGCCCCCTTTTACTTTTTAGAAAAAAGTCATTTGTTATTGGACTGGTAGCAATGAGCATTCTTGTCAGCCTTCATGCTCCGACTTCCTCAGATTTTACACAGAAAACATTGGAAATTTGTTTATTCATTTTGACCACTAATTCATTGAAGCTGCAGAATACTCAACATAAATATACTTTCTCTTAAGGTGACATAGTAAAAAACTGGTATTGAGTAATCAAAATGTTTTCAACTCCAAAGTATGCTGCCCAATAAGTGGCAGTGCCATACATACATGATCAGTTTCATCTTATGCCAACCTATGCCTGGGAGTCTAGAGGAAAAATTCCTAATAAGCTTCCAACTTCCCAAAACAGTAACCATTACAGAACTTCTCCATGACTTTCCCACACACATCACCTTCTTGAAGCTGACATTTCCTTATAGAAAGGTGACCTTCATACAACTTTACAATACCTTCAACATTCCCTTCCTTACAGCCTGGCCAGCAGGCACTTCTCAGAACTGTTTTCAGGTACACCCAAAACCTATAACAAGCTTTCATTCACATTTTCTGTTGGTATACATTCGCCCCGCCCCACCCCGATCTTGTACAATAAAATCTCATATGATCAACCCAACCTCGCCAAACATTCTGCACCTCTAAAAATGATATATAGCCCATATCCTTTGTTGTGGGGCATGACTTCCTAATCTTCTTCCTCAAAATGTGTGCCCTTCTCCATAAAAACCCATTTAAAACCCTATGCATGTTTTAGCAGACCTCCCAATCTCCAGAACATCCTCCTTCAGGTTCTCCAAAACCACTATAAGGCTCTTTTCGATGCCACAGAAATCACTGCAAAACATGCAGTGTGCATCTAACTACCACGACCCATTCCAGTCCTACAGAGGGGAAACTTTCACCACAATTGGACATACTATTATTTTGTTCCACTACACACCTCCCATATACCAACAAACCTACTGTCACTGCGCTGTTTCATACATAGGCCTCACTACAAAACTATTATCAGACAAACAAACAATCCACACCAGCAACCTATACCTTCCAGTAGCAAAATATGCCAGTACTCACAACTCTGAAGCCTGATTTCAAAAAAACCTGAAAGTAGTTTCTCAGAATCTGCCACCACATCTGAATTTAAGAATTGGGAACTTGCGAACAGAAATATATTTGGTACCAGACATCCTCCTAGTCTAAATCACCAATGAGACTCTACCAATAACCCATCACTTGTTTGTTAGGGTAATAT
>JARYHS010001217.1:0-47402 GCA_031002005.1 Vandiemenella viatica | reverse complement strand
ACTGGATGTGTGAGGAGAAACGAAATCAAAAAAGTTTCTGGACATGGAGAGATTTGTAATATTTTTAATGAAATGGTGTGATTACCCACGATTATCTCTGAACATAAGTTTTGTAGGTTTGCCATTGTTTCATGCGCTGAAGAAAAAAATTCAAACCTGTACTGCATGCCATCCAGGGGAAAGAGAGACAACTGATGCTCAGAAATAGTCATATCGTGTAACTAAACATTGTTCTCAGCACAAGCCAATTTGGCAAACAGTTTGCTGTTTCTGAAGTTTCGAACTTTGTAATGGAAAATCACCGAATCAAATGCAGTGCAATTCAAAGAAGGAAACTGCATTAATGACTTGTAGTGGTGATGCCATTAGTGGCTGCGGTAAGCACCAATGGAAATTCCAGTGGTGCCGGGATTTGAACCAAGGACTGATGAGTCCCCAATGTGTCCACCAGTCCCCTCAGATGGGATTTTGCTGAAAACTAGCTGTTTTTGATTTGAGAGACTCAAATGGAAATGGTATATAGCAAATCTTGGTGAAATTTATGAAGATCGTCTGAGATTAGACGTAGGTAATGCACTGAAGATTAGGAAATGTCATGAGCCGTTGTGTGTAATATCCTGATCTCCAGAATCTAGGGAAGCAGGGGCTAAAAGTGGCAAGGAATCTGAAGATGAAGGCAATGGTGAGCTCGTGGTCAGTGCCTTGGAAACTTACAGTGTTCTTTAGCTATGATCCAGCTGTTCTGTAAGGGTAGCTATTATGTTCTATTTTATAGCACTTTATCTTGGATTCCTTTTGAACTAACAATAGAGCACTGCTTTTAATTATTCCTTGATATATATCTATTATCTTACCTAAACCGTTCAGCAGGAGGCCTATTATGTCTAATGTATATAGCAAATAACTTTTACAATCATTTTCAAGAGTAAAGCACTTTTCATATCAGAACATAACCTTCTTATATGTCTATCTGGCTGAAACCATTTAGAAAGGTGTAAATCTCATATAGTGGTGTAGTGAAGAACTTTTATAACCATTTTCTTAACAAGAAAGCCCTTTTTAAATTGATTCTAAACCATTTTCGTAAAAGACATAAAATTCAAATAAGGTTGTTTGTCAGTCATAATGAATTTTGTTGCATTCATTTCCACTAAGAAAGCAAGAATGATGATCATTTTAAGATGTATTTTGTATGCTTTTAAAATTTGTCTGAGAAGATATTGAAATAATAAAGAATTGTAACTTTTTAGATAAAAGAGCTAAGAAAAAGTAGGCTCAATTGAGAGAGAAAAATTCAGTTAATAACAATAATATAACAGTTCAAAGGTAACTTGAAATTTAAAGTAAGAAAAACGAAGTTTTAGGTGTCGACATGTGATGGCATCACCATGTGTGACTTTTAGAAATTAATAGCTCTTAAACAGAATAATCACAAGAGAAGTTGTCGTTATCAAAAAGATTCGGAATAAATTAAACTGTAACATATTAAAATTTCAGGAAAATCTGAGTAAAATTAGTGTTCTACAGGAATAGTGTTTCCCCGCGGGAATACACCATTGTTCCATGACGATTCAGCAATAGATTAGCCAAAGCTATAAAAAGCCAACCAGAGCTCCTTTGGGAAACAGTTTTTCAAGCGGCAGTCGAGACGAGAAGAGCTCCATGATGGGCAGCATATTATGAGATTTTTTGCTAGTGAGTGAAATGGGGAACTTACAAAACTTCAAGTTGTTATAAACTTTATATTAACGATCAAGACAGTGGACTCTGGTGTTATTCCGGTATGCCATAGGATACTCTTTCAAATTCCGGGGAATTTCTGAAAGATCCAATCAGTGTGTGAGTGACATCAACCTGCAATCTAATTCAAGGAGACAGTATCAATGCCTTTTCTTTCTGGTACCAGCACTTATACAGAATTCAAGAATATAAACTTTGTCTAAGCAAGAACTCCATAAAACTTTATCTCTTGGAGGGTAATTACGAGGGATTGGCGGCCGTATAAAGAACCTATGCAAGCATCCTTTAAAGGTACCAACCAACACAATCAAGTTCAGTAGAAATGTTTGAATCCCCATCAAGCATCTATATACTACAACCCTGTGATGTAATGCATTCCTTTTGGTGCCAGTAATGTTTTGTAAACATTAACCAGGGAAGTTACGAACAGTGTTTTGGCCAAATGAATTAGTTATCAACTCTATAAATGAACTGGTCCTATCCTCTCATGACTCCAATCTGCACAGGGGATTTAAGAGGCAGATACAGTTTTCAGAATGTCTGCAATGGCAGAACACAGCAGACGTCAGGCTGATGGGGGGGGGGGGGGGTAACTGGTGCGACTCACACAAGAGAAGCGACAAGCCTGTTCTGCTCCCACAAGTGAAGGTGAAATGCGACAGAATGGAAAGAAGAGTTATAGTGCAGGGAGGGAGGAGAGCGACTCACGTTATCGCCGAACGCTGGTGGCGTCGGAGGCGGCTGCGGAGGCGACGGCGGTGGACACGGAGGACAGACCCCCCCGCAGTCTGCGGGGCAGCTGGGGGCGGCGGCAGGCCCCGCGGTACTTACGTCCTCGTCGTGGTCGAAGGCGTTGAAGACGTCGTACGGGAGGCAGGACAGCAGGTCGATGATGAACCACGACTTGAGGTAGTTCATGCGGATGACTTTGGGATCGGACACGACCTCGCCGCCAGGGCCGACGAACGTCGTGTGGAAGTTGAGCACGATGTCGATGAAGAAGATGACGTCGACGATGGAATCGACGACGAGCAGCGACACGTCTTCAGAGGTCTTGTTCTTGAAGGCGACGTTGTAGGGCACCATGATGGCTGTGTAGAAGGTTAGGCAGAGGATGATCCAGTCCCAGATGGCCTTGAAGGCACAGTAGTGGAGCAGGATGTGAGGAGGTGTCTTGGGCGCCTCCTGTCTGTACTGAGGCATCACATCCGCGTTCAAACTCATCATCTGTAACACACAGATTACAGCTCATTACAATATAGATTTTTTGACGGTGCAGTTAATATAAGGCAAGTAAACCACAGCTGCGGATTTTCTTAAAAAATTTATTTTCAATTTAAAATCCTTCTATGATAGTTTGAATTGAATATAGTAATAATTAAGAAAAACTAGGTTAACAACCAGAAATATGGTAGGATCCTGCCCAAGGGGGCATACTAAGCCATTGTATCAGGAGTAGGCCAGTTTCTTTCCTCTGGGACCTACATTTTAATGTGGAATCACGAAACGCTCATACGATCAAACACAACAGTAGAAAATTCCTGCCCCCCCAGGATTGGAACCTGGAACCGGACCCCAAACTTTTGAAAGCAAGCGACTTAACGAATGAGCTACCATACGACTTGTGATTATTATAAAGAGATGTATGATAGTACCAAAAGAAAGGTGCCAGTACTGAATTAGAAAAATTAATTATACTCACATGAATACATATAAAAGGTTCTAAACACAAGGTTACGGCGAAAGAGAAATTATGAGAACAATTTGAGATATGAACGACTGTCAAACAAAGAGAAGTTTCCATAACTTCTTACTGTCATATTCTTTATTAAAAGATAATACAGCTGTAATACGCAAAAGATACGATCAGTTGAAAGACATGATGATAGTATTAGTGAAAGAAACCTAGGAAGTAGGGCTGTAGATAAATCTGAAAAACCAAAACATCTTCCTGTTCAACCAAAGCAAATCGGAAAATTAACTAGCAGCATTACTTTCAGTCGGATTATGGATCAGATATAGCGTACTAAAAGTAGTACTATTAATAGTATTATAGCTGCGCGTATATATATATATATATATATATATTATTTCTTGAAAAATCAAACTGGAATATGCTAAATTTTGCAATTTTATATGTTGATTTGAATATTGGCGGCAAAACGCTCGCAGATGTCTCTTGTGACGTCACATCTCTGCTCGTGCCGGTGTAAACAAATGGGCGGTTTGCTTACTTCCTGGGTAAAATGAGCTATACAATTGACAGGTGGTGTGTATTGCTTACTGTGTATACACAACATTTAAAACACCAAACAAATTGTTTGTTTATGGTCCACACAAGGAAGATATGCGGAAAAAGTTGCTAACTTGCATGACGCGAGCCGGCATATTATCTACAAAATCTTCGCTATATTTTTGAGAAGACCACTTTAATGAAGTTTCGGCTTAATGTTTTATTATCTATTAATATAATAAGCAAGCTGTCACTGCATGACGTCTATCTATGACATCACGCAATTACGTCACACTTTACGCCATTATTTTGGGTAATGGACCTTAGTTAATAACATTTCTAAGGATTCGCGAATAAACCAACTAACATAACACTGAAAGAAAAGTCAGGGCCGCGGCGTTAGGGGGGGGGGGGGGTAAGCGGGTCAAAAGTACCCGGGCCCGCCGGCTGATGGGGGGCCCCGATCAACGACTGTAGAGGCCCTCAGGCCATGAAGACAAGAATCTAATCTACCCATTGTCACCGGCCCGTAGAGCTAAAAAAAAAAGGGTCGCACATTTTACCCCGGGCCCGAAATTCCTAGCTCCGGCCCTGAGAAAAGTACGTATTTCGTTTAAAATGACATAAAAATTATTAGTTGCTTATATTTATTTAATATTTGTATGATGTGAACGTATTCGTTAAAATCTCTGGCTACAGATATGTAAGATAATACCTTTTACTTTAAAGAGAGCAAAAGTTCTGTTAAATCATTACTTAGTTTGAACGAACGTTGTTCGCAATCTATACAATTAAATCTAATATTACCTGGCAAGTCGTAAGTTGCTCAGAATTTTTAATTTGCTTTGCTTTTACTGGTGACATATTTAAGCCGTATGTAGCTGCATTAGCCATTCAACCGTTGTAAAACCGATCTGAATCACGGATAACATGAAAGGCAGATGTAAACACCCGTGAAGTTTTTTGATTAGTTTATATCGCGAATCATTTTTTCCACTAGAATGTGATAATTACATATATTAATATGCGTGTAACTGAAGGTAGAGGATTCTACGATAATCGTGGCACCGCAATTTGCTGATGGGTTCTTATGTAAATCGACGAAAAAAACTGAAAGTAGAGAATAAAATTTTGTATATCACACTCAGTTCTCGAGATATTGTATCTCAAAATTGACGTGGTTAGGTTGAAATGCAGCCTGGACCAGACGAAAAATTTCGCTATTGCAAATTTTATGATGAAGAGACAAATTGAAAATATAGAATACATTTCCTTTTATATCTCGCTTAGTCCTCGAGATTTTGTATCTCAAAAGTAAGGAGGACCAGAAAAAAATTCACCAAATCCACTATTGCTATACGGTGGAAATGCGCTATAGGTGTTTTATTTTCTTCCTGGTAGTTGTTGTTTGGTTGAAATACGTCCTGGAGACCAGAGGAAACTTCATCAAAAGCACGAGGAACTATACCTATAACTGATTTTTAACATGCTATATCTCGAAAACCAAGAGAGATATCAAACAAATTTATCCATTATTTTCGATTGGTTTAGTCGAGTTCTACAAGAATTCATTATCAGATTGTGGCGCCACGTTAATGATTGAACTGCCTGTGGTTAGAATGAAATACAACCTGGACCAGGATAGAAACAGAAACATTTTGTCACAGCGCAAGGCAATAGGAATTACGTTATGCTTTATTTTTTTGTATTTATTTAAGCAATTGCTAAGAAATGAATTGCCAGAACAATGAAAGAAAAGTAAGTATTTCGTTTAGCATATTATTTATCACTTGATTTTTTTAACTGAAATCATTACTTGGTTTGAATGAAAGAAGTACCAAATTGATCGCGATCTTGAGGGCTAAACCATAGTTAGAAACTAATATTACGTGCATAACATACGTTGTTAAGATTTATTTTAGCATCCTTCATTTTTAATGGGATCGTTATTTCAACCGCATGAAAGCTATGTCATCAGTTAAAGCATCGATCTTCATCACAGATAATAAAAAATAAAGATGTAGATCACGTGAAGAAAATGGATCAAGTTTCTATCGCCATTCATGATGACACTAAAATGCGATACAGGGAATATATTAATTCGCATGTGATTGAATCTTTGATTTTCTAGTGGCAATATTATCGAACTGCCTGTGGTTAGACTGAATTGCAACCTGGACCAAGTTGACAACTGAAACTATTTGCTACATCACAAGGGACGAGAAATCACAGAACGTTGAACTTTATTTTATAACAATTCTGTCAAACCCGTCATTTTTGACGGGCTTTGTGACTAGTGTTTAATAAGCTTCTTATCTCAATATTTTGTTCAGTGAAAAACTTAAATTTTTATCGGTAAATAAATTACGAGTTCGGAGGTTGAAATTCCGTTCGTTTTAAATGTGAGAAATTTTTTTATTGGTACAGCTGCCATACGACATGGAAAATTACATGGAGTATTGTGTAATGGGGTCACTGTCAATACCGGATTAGCCACGTAACAGGAGTTAGCAAATTCTACGTGCCCAACGCCTTCTGGGGGGCCCCGCGCGTTCTAGGGGGACCTCGCGCCTTCTATAGCGGGGCTCCACCTAGGATTCCGAGAGTCAGATGGGCGACCTATTTTTTTATTTTTTTTTAGCTCTTCTACCACTCCGGACGGGCGAAAACCAAAAACCGAGGGCCCTTCACATTTTGCTACGGGCCCCGCGCTATCTTAATCCGGCCCTGGTCACTGTCACAAGTACCAGCATGAAACCAGGTTGTATTCCAACAATGTTGTGAATTTGGTAATAAATTATTTGTGTTTACTACTTTCTGTGATGTTCCTGAAACAATTTTATCAATGTTACATTGCAAACCTGCGTTGCATCAATAAAGTGTTTGTACCACCTAATGTACAGCGAACGAATTCTACAACAGGTTTATTTTACGTTTTAGTACTGAACCTTCAACGAATATCGAAAAATAGTTCGACCTGAGTAAGACGATAGTTTGAACTTTTTTTTTTTTTTTTTTCATGCTTTTAAGCACTACAATGAAGAAACGGCTTGCCGGGAACGAGCAGAGCAGCCAGCTTGCGACATAGTTCGGCCGTAAACCGCGAAACAAAATAATTACGCACCATAGTCAATAGTCATGTATATGTACAGCGTATAAATGTTAAGTAATTTATTAGCTAACCTTATAATAGATGCTAGAAGTGTCGATCCTCTTACATAATGCTCATTTGACATCTTTTGAACATGTTTCATGACACACGCTGGATTTCATCTCTCTCGATGGACGTTATAACTTGACATTTTGTTTCCAAGTTCTTCAAACATGTGAGAATTTCCTTCATACATATTTCCCTTAAGCTTACCCCAAAGAAAGAGGTCACAAGAGCTTTAAACGGGTGGTTTGGCACCACAAGCAAAGGCTGAATACACATTTCTCTTACTTTTCTAACTAAACACAGAATCGTTGTTTAACTGCAGTAAAGCGCCAGGATATTTGCCACGAAATTTACTGCGACGCTGTTTAAAGTACCTACTTTTTCTTCACATACGTATCATTCAGGAATATTTTTTGTTCCAAACTACAACGTACCATAATTTAACTCACACAGGATACTGATTAGTAAGAGTCTAAAGTCACAAAATAGCCAAACCGCAAAGAAAAGCTCACGCACAATACTGATTACTAAGAGACTAAAGTCTCAAAACCAGCCAAACTGCAAATAAATCGGTCTAAACAATGAAAAGTTCGCATTATACTGCGTCATTTGATTGTTGGTGTAGGGCTGTTGTTTATTCTCGCAGGTCATTCACTCTGCCGTTTGGCGGAGCTGGGTTTTCCCAGTGAGATGCCGTCGGAAGGCAGTAAGTAGGTGGGTAGCGTTTCCCGGCGAATATCGTGTTTTATGAATGTAAATAGACTTTTAACCTTTAACCGCCGCGCCAGTAAAAACTTAAAGAAATCACTCAAGGATTTTAAAGTAGTATTTACACTAACGCTTAGCAACTACACAAGCTTCTGCACAACAACAATCATATTAAAAACTTTAAAAAAAAAAATACTAAATTGAAATAGTACTCAAAATGTAGACCCGCTGACTAAACTCACAAATTTCAGATTTGTATTAAGTAAAACGCTTCACTACACACACGCTTTTAAAATACCTTATATTCTTACCTTTTGTCGTAATATGATAATATGACTAACAGAATAGACATACTTGGATGTTCTGACGTTCCTGAATTCTGCTGAACAGAAATCGCTGTTGGATGTAAAAAAACATTCCCAACATGATCACATCAATTTCGATCCAATTCGAGCTATTTTCCTTGGTAAATCCAACTTCCATTTCAAATACCAGTAGTCTGGTTTATAATCGGCACTAAAACGAACAAAGTAACATGTTTCGAAAAATTATTTAAAAAAAAAAAAACAATATCTCTAAAATGGTGAGACTTTTACTAAAATAAAATTTTCTCATACAGTAGGAAATTATGTGACCTAACTGTGGTCCTTTCATTCCTGGACAGTATGTATATACTCCTTAATGTCTCTTATAGGCCTGCAACATACTCCACACTGTCTTTTGTGCAAGGAAATCTTGAACGCTGCATAAGAATGCTTTCACACATAGCCAAAACACAAATATCAAATCTAGTAAGAAATGTAGTTTATTTAACACAATGTTCACGCATCCAACATTCTACCAACTAAATATTTGACTTCATGGTTTTCTCAGTGTACGTGTATGCCCGAAACCACTATCACAGTAGAAATATATTGCCGGTAAAGATATGTTAACTGGGAGTTGGTGAAGAACTATGGGTTCCATACGTATTAAATTAAACCTTAAAAAAAAGAGAGAAAAAAAATGGTAACACGTGAATTTAAATAGGGTTCACTATTAGTTTGGGTAAATTTTTTTATAAAAATAATGAACCCGGGATCGCTCACGCGTGAGAAAAAATCTAACATTGATGATTTTACTGAAATATTACAATATATTTCAAAGATATTGAAGTGTTGATCTAACAATGATTTCTTTGATATCTCTACCTTCATTCCACGTGTCTTTCGTAGCTCCAATTACAAGTAAAGCCTGCTGGTAGCGGCTTTTGAAGCGGTGTGCATTGTTAGATTATTTCTCACACGGGAGTTCTCGCGTAACAATACCGTGTACATTCGTGAAACACCACATTGCTTCTCTTTTAGTCTGTTTCTAGGTGCTAGTGACGTGCGATTAGGATAATTTCTTCTCATGGACGTATTCTGCACGTATTACGTGGTTTATAAAAAAAAAGTAAATATACTTATTGGGTTTTATGTATTGAATGAAGCAGTTGTGTACATCAAGTACATGACATACAATTTTAGATGTGAAAATATATAAAACTTTACAGGAAAACATCATGACAAACGAAAAATTATTGATGTGGCTAAAGGAACCGTTGGATGAATATATCCATATAGAAGGCTTGTCTTTAGATATCAATGCACAGTCTGAACATGAAGAGATAGACACAGCAACAGATCAGTCTGGCAGCGATTCGGAAACTGCGTCTGCTGTAGTCCTGACATCTGAAAATCGTGATATGTATCTAGGTAAGGATGGGAAAACAAAATGGTTCAAGCACAAAGCCCCTCCATTAAAAATAGCTCGTCGGAATATTGTGACACAGCTTCCAGGTGTAAAAGGGGAAGCAAAAAATTCGAATTTAAAACTAAAGCAAGATGTACGTTTCATTTAATGTTTATATGTAGTTATAATGTGTTGGCAATGATAAAGAAGTAATTTACTTGCTAATTGGATATCTGTATGGAACCTACAGCCTAAAACGTAAAAAAAATATCTTTGTTAGAAAAAATCTAACACGGGAGATATCGCGCGACAACAATAGGCGCGAGTGATACCGGGTTAAATAAAAATTAAAATTTTCTCATTGCCGTTGCCTCAAATCAGTTCCTAGTTATGGTCGTGGTTATATGTTCCCTAAGACGTACTACTCCTGATTCTGCTCCCAGCATCTGTCCAGACTTCAGTGCATATCTTCTATACTCCCTGGAATCTCTTCCCACACGTCCTGTCATACAAAGACTTCCCACCCATTTTCTCAACTACATCAGTCTCTGATTTCCACTCACTCTCCACTGGCTGTATTTGATACCTACAATTTGGATCTCATACTACTCCACCACACTCACGTAACGGTCTAAGTTTTGTATCCCACTCTGTTACATCCTTTCTGCAACCCAGCGATGTTTTAGAAACACCTCCCTGCTTCTTATCGGTTGTTTCCTGACTAGTTGAGTTTATTATCGAACAAAATGCCAAGATATTTACACTTTGCGCCTTTGAGTAACAGTTCCTCCTTCACGTTATGATCATATAAAATCTTTTTTCTTTTCCTGTGTATCTTTTTACCATTTATCTTAGCTCGGTGCTGACCTGCTCCGTCTACATTCTACTGTAGTTGCTGACAGAGCTGGCGTGTTATGTTTGTACTCACGTGAGCCAGGTGCGACTGCTTGCTGGAGTCCTTGAGGTTGGGCAGATGTGACGAGAACTGCGACGCCAGGACAGACCGGCTGCGGGTCACCGAGCGCGCCAGCTTGGCGAACTTGCTGAGGCCTGAGGAAGAAGACACACACCGTCACCGAAACGGAGGGAAACAGAAACATGGATAAACATACGAATGAAATTCACGAGAAGGAGATGAATATATTGAAAACTGGTGGATAGGAATTGATTTTAATTCCAAATGCATGGCGTTGGGAAAAAAATTGTAAAATATTTTAGGTGGTGATAGTATGCATCCAAATAAGACAAAAGTACCTAGTAAACTTAGGGTCGCAAACGCATACTTTCGAAGTCCGCAATGCGAAGCCCGTCCACAGCAATGTATGCCTCAGGTTAAGGAATCAGGCTCTCTATGAATCTGTGTTGGTTGGTCCTGTTCGTGATGACATGCATTGGAGATGTACAGGACCAACCAAGACAGTTTAAAAGGAAGCATGATTCCTTATGCCGAACGACTGAGCCGCTACTCAATCTGATATATAACTGAGTAGTACTGTGGAGTCAATTTTGTAAAAGTCTGACTCAATTGCTAGGCATACACACACACACTTGTGCGCCATCAATTCCGTAGCGATCCGCATACACGATAACATATGTGTGTTAGTTGTCTAACAACGAGCCGCATCACAAGCCAATAACAATCGTTACAGATTTGAACGTGAGAGGATGCGCAACGGTAGTCATACACACAGATATTTCTCCTAACAGTTTACTCGCAGTAAGACTTGCCGAAGTTAAGTAAGATGAGCAGAGAATTAGCAATTGATTTCATTGCGCCATATCAGCAACATTCTGCATTGTGGAAGGTGAAACCAAAAGATTACGCGAACAGAAATTTAAAAAAAGGATATAGTGTATTGATAGAGGTTTGTGGGAAATCTTATATATATATAAAAATAGACGTGTTTTTTCCTATATTTCACTTTTCAGCCACCACTACCTTGCACAGATCACTGATGTTTGTTGGTGGAAGTAGCATGGAGTTTCCTGTCGTGCACAACGTTGGCCGAATGCCGATAGCTGTGGGGATGTGGGAGATATAATGATTAAAGTTGGTCAGTGCAGGGCGTTTTCATATTTCGACCAAAAATTCGTATCTCCGTATACTTCTCTTTCCTGCCACAACTACATAACATAGACCTTTAGTATTTGTGTGTGGTAGTAGAATCGTCTTTCCTGTCGTGCACTATGGTTGTTAGATGTCGGTAGCTATGGGGGTGTGGGAGATATGGGGGTTGAAAGTGGTCAACCTGTGGCAATTTCATACTTCTGCCAAAGACAAAAGTGTCATGGTGTATCACTTTTCAGCGAAAACTATAGATCACAGATAACTGGTGTTTGTGTGTAGTAGTAGCACAGAGTCACCTTTCGATCACAACAGCGGCCGATTTTCAGAAACTGTGGTACTGTGGTAAATATGGTGGTTGTAAGTGGCCGACCAAGGATATTTTCGTATTTCGACTGTCTCCGCATATGTCACTTTTCTGCCACAACTACATAGCATAGAGCATTGGTGTTTGTGTTTGGTAGTAGAATCGTATCTCATGTAGTGCACTATGGTTGTTAGATGTCGGTAGCTATGGGGGTGTGGGAGATATGGGGGTTGAAAGTGATCGACCTGTGGCAATTTCACACTTCTGCCAAAGACAAAAGTGTCATGGTGTATCACTTTTCAGCGAAAACTATAGATCACAGATAACTGGCGTTTGTGTGTAGTAGTAGCACAGAGTCACCTTTCGATCACAACAGCGGCCGAATTTCTGAAACTGTGTTACTATGGTAGATATGGTGGTTGTAAGTGGCCGACCAAGGATATTTTCGAATTTCGACTGTCTCCGCATATGTCACTTTTCTGCCACAACTACATAGCATAGAACATTGGTGTTTGTGTATGGTAGTAGAATCGTATCTCATGTAGTGCACTATGGTTGTTAGATGTCGGTAGCTATGGGGGTGTGGGAGATATGGGGGTTGAAAGTGATCGACCTGTGGCAATTTCATACTCCTGCCAAAGACAAAAGTGTCATGGTGTATCACTTTTCAGCGAAAACTATAGATCACAGATAACTGGTGTTTGTGTGTAGTAGTAGCACAGAGTCACCTTTCGATCACAACAGCGGCCGATTTTCAGAAACTGTGGTACTGTGGTAGATATGGTGGTTGTAAGTGGCCGACCAAGGATATTTTCGTATTTCGACTGTCTCCGCATATGTCACGTTTCTGCCACAACTAGATAGCTTAGAGCATTGGTGTTTGTGTTTGGTAGTAGAATCGTATCTCATGTAGTGCACTATGGTTGTTAGATGTCGGTAGCTATGGGGGTGTGGGAGATATGGGGGTTGAAAGTGATCGACCTGTGGCAATTTCATACTTCTGCCAAAGACAAAAGTGTCATGGTGTATCACTTGTCAGCGAAAACTATAGATCACAGATAACTGGCGTTTGTGTGTAGTAGTAGCACAGAGTCACCTTTCGATCACAACAGCGGCCGAATTTCAGAAACTGTGTTACTATGGTAGATATGGTGGTTGTAAGTGGCCGACCAAGGATATTTTCGAATTTCGACTGTCTCCGCATATGTCACTTTTCTGCCACAACTACATAGCATAGAACATTGGTGTTTGTGTATGGTAGTAGAATCGTATCTCATGTAGTGCACTATGGTTGTTAGATGTCGGTAGCTATGGGGGTGTGGGAGATATGGGGGTTGCAAGTGATCGACCTGTGGCAATTTCATACTCCTGCCAAAGACAAAAGTGTCATGGTGTATCACTTTTCAGCGAAAACTATAGATCACAGATAACTGGTGTTTGTGTGTAGTAGTAGCACAGAGTCACCTTTCGATCACAACAGCGGCCGATTTTCAGAAACTGTGGTAGATATGGTGGTTGTAAGTGGCCGACCAAGGATATTTTCGTATTTCGACTGTCTCCGCATATGTCACTTTTCTGCCACAACTACGTAGCATAGAAGATTGGTGTTTGTGTTTGGTAGTAGAATCGTATCTCATGTAGTGCACTATGGTTGTTAGATGTCTGTAGCTATGGGGTGTGGGAGATATGGGGGTTGAAAGTGTTCGACCTGTGGCAATTTCATACTTCTGCCAAAGACAAAAGTGTCACGGTGTATCACTTTTCAGCGAAAACTATAGATCACAGATAACTGGCGTTTGTGTGTAGTAGTAGCACAGCGTCACCTTTCGATCACAACAGCGGCCGATTTTCAGAAACTGTGGTAGTGTGGTAGATATGGTGATTGTAAGTGGCCGACCAAGGATATTTTCGTATTTCGACTGTCTCCGCATATGTCACTTTTCTGCCACAACTACGTAGCATAGAAGATTGGTGTTTGTGTTTGGTAGTAGAATCGTATCTCATGTAGTGCACTATGGTTGTTAGATGTCTGTAGCTATGGGGGTGTGGGAGATATGGGGGTTGAAAAGTGTTCGACCTGTGGCAATTTCATACTTCTGCCAAAGACAAAAGTGTCACGGTGTATCACTTTTCAGAGAAAACTATAGATCACAGATAACTGGCGTTTGTGTGTAGTAGTAGCACAGCGTCACCTTTCGATCACAACAGCGGCCGATTTTCAGAAACTGTGGTAGTGTGGTAGATATGGTGATTGTAAGTGGCCGACCAGGATATTTTCGTATTTCGACTGTCTCCGCATATGTCACTTTTCTGCCACAACTACATAGCATAGAGCATTGCTGTTTGTTTTTCGTAGTAGAATCGTATCTCATGTAGTGCACTATGGTTGTTAGATGTCGGTACCTATCTGGGTGTGGGAGAAATGGGGGATAAAATGGTCGACCTGCGGCAATTTCATATTTCTGCCAAAGACGCATGTGTCACGTTGTATCACTTTTAGTGAAAACTATCAATCGCAGATTACCGGCGCTTTTGTGTGGTAGTAACACAGAGTCACCCATCGATCACAACGTTGGCCGAAATTCGGTAACTGTGGGAGTGTGTGAGATATGGTGTTCGAAATTGGTCGATCATGAATATTTTCGTATTTCATCCAAAGACTTGTGTGTATCCGTAAATTTTACTTTGCTGCCGGAACTACATAGCGCAGAAGACTGGTATTTGTGTGTGGTAATAGTATCGAGTCTCCCATCGTGCATTATGGTGGTTAGATGTCTACACTGTCAATATGAATACTTTACAATCACGAACGAAGTTGTGGGTACCAGCTATTATATTATAAATGTGGAAGTAAGTTCTGTCTTTTTGTTACGTTTTGACGACTAAATGGCTATATCAATATTGATGGAATTTAACAATGAAATAGTGTAGGAAGGACACAGGACATTTTTTCGGCATTTTTTAGTCACGAAATTTAAGAACTTATCGAATGATGAAAGACAGACAGATTCGTGTGTTAGTCTGTAATGTTACGTTGGTTGCTCAGTCACGCAATCTGTTAGTGTTTGATTTATTAATAAATTTCGATAAGAAACAAAACTTATTATTTAGTATAGAAGTCAATTTGCTCTGCACTGTACTATTCATTTGTGTCTGTATAAAAGTTTCTGGCACCAATTTGTCTTCCATTTTGGCATGCCTTACGGACGTAAACCTGGCCTAAGGTGCAGGTCTAGAAGACAATGTGCTGCTATTGGATTATAAGATTCAGATGCTCATGTTGAATAAAGAAGAAAAAACCAAGCTGAAATAAAGCTGCCATCAGTTAACCCCCCCCCCCCCCCCACACACACACAACATCCCCGCACCTTCCGCTTACTTTTCTGTTTTTAAATATGTTGTAAATTGATTCTCTTCATGAGACAGATTAGATGATAGGATGATATAATGATGGCTTTCCATCATATTATGTCGACTCGGTGTTGTTTGGGACAAATCTTACGTTACTAACAGTTTTCTATATCCAATTCTGGAATTGAAACTCCAAGTCCACGCGTACGAAGTCACGGGTAACAGCTAGTATAATATAAAAGTTGATAGTGCATTAATAAAAAATAAAAAAAATCCACTATTTGCGGAGTGCTTTTCGTAAGAAATATAAAAATATTGTAAACTCAACGCGAACCAATGGACAGTATCAATAATATAGGAACAAATTATGAAGGGGAAGATGGAAGGATATGAAGGAAATGCTTAGGAAGATGTATCTGTGCATTTATGTAATACTGAAAAAATGAAAGAAAATGCTTCTCAAATAGTAGCAGTATATGATCATGTTTACAATCTTCCTGCGACCACCTTCGTCATACTGTCTGTTTCTTTTTCTTTTTTACAGCACTAATATAAGCTGCTGCACAACTACATTTTTATTTTTGTGTAGGTCTTAAAAACATGATTCAGTATAATATTGTTACCTCGTGAGTTACACTAACCTCACTACACTTGGCTCGCGATGTTTTGGAATTCCCAGTGAGTCGCGAGCCAGGAAATCATGACGGATAAATCCGTAGATCACTACCATAAACACAACAATTTGAGCGTGGCGAGCCAGCTGAACGACAAATGTGTGAACCTGATGTTCCTGTGTATAGGCACCCACAAGAACAGGCTCGTCGCTAGAATATCCGCACGCAAATTTTCAGCGAGCTTACTCGCGCACAAATATGTGTATCTATGGGCGGCTAATTGTTTGTGACAATGGCGAAGGCTAAAGAGTAACAAGTTGCAAAAGTATATGTAAATTAGTCCCAAAGTAGATCATAACCGCTAACAAGTACAGAACAAGCTCGACTTAACAGATTAAAGCAGAAGTTGGTCAGAGAAAATTCGCCAGGGGAAAATTTACCAACCAGTGAAGAACAAAATTGAACTGTTGCCAACGAGTAAATCAATTGTAACTAGAAAAACTAAATTTGTAAAGATAAGAAACATTTGAAAACTTTTATTTTAAAGCACAATTTGTGAACTTGTATCAATGCATAACAAATATAAATAGCGAAATCTTGAAAATCAAAAGAGTATTAACGAGGAAATTCCTCATTATTTGTTTTGCCTATCTATGCTTTCGGCTGACATAATGCAGCGTTCGTCAGAGAAACTACGTTTGTTTACGTAGTATGGCGAAGGAGACAGCAGAAATTTTGAAGAATACGAACAACTTCACGAAGGCAGTGGGTTTATTACTCTGCGATGCTTGACGTTCTCATGGAGGAAGGAAATATATGGAGGAAAAATGACGTTAAATCTGTGACGCCGCCTCTAAACTCTCGGCTGATACTGCGCATGCGCGGTGGCGGCAGCGGCCATATTGCGAATCCATACAAATGCAAAGTTCACATTGTGTTTGATGCTGTGATTATTTCATTTCTAATGTGTATTAGTGTTTTATAATGCCATCTTGTGTTGCATAAGGGACAAAGAATTTATCTATTATTGTTAGTAATTTCATGAGAACATGTTAGTGACAAAACGTGTATCGCGATGGAAACTACTTCCAGCTATTCCCAATTAAGCTTACGATGTATGGTAACAAGATAACTATTTTTATTCTGGTCTAGGCCGCATTTCAACCTAACCACAAGTGGTAGTAATAAAACTGAAATATCCATTCTTCATGTCCACCATGTAATTCATTGTGGCGGCTTTGGCAGAATTAATTTTTGGTCCAGGCTGCGTCCCAACCCAATCCCCTCAATTTGGAGACAGTATATCCCGCAAACTAAGCAAGAAATTTTATTCTTTATTTCGATTTTCTTCGTCGTGTTACATAAGAATCCACATCAAATTTGACTTTTGCGAAATTCTTCTTCTGCCTATCAACTCAAGACACCTCACTCTCGAGGACTAGGTGAGATATATAAAAAAAAATATTATTTATTTTTTATTTGTCTCGTCTTTTTAAATAAGAATCCATCATCAAATTTGACTTTGACCAATTTTTTCTTCTGAATTTCAACCCAAAAAATCTCACATTTGAGACGGAATATCTCGAAAACTAAGCAGGATATCAAAAAATTTTATTCTTCATTTTTTATTTGTCTCATCGAGTTACATAATAATCCATCAGCAGATTGCGGCGTTACGTTTATCAAAGAGTCCCCATGTCTGTATGGATGCGGCCTAGCCCCCCCCCCCCCCCCCTCCCGGCGTCACTTCAATGCGTGGTGGAAGTATCTTGCGTCGTCTCCATATAATTCTTTCCTCCATGGACGTTCTTTGCTACGTCAACAAACTATCTCTGAGCTTTTGGTTGACATGCTGCAGCCTTTGTAAAACAGGCAAAAATAAATAAATAAATAATGCTGCATTTCCTGGAAAATCCAGATATTAACAAAACCGGCCGCGGAAGCCTGAAAAATCAACACTCATATATATATATGTATATTGGTAATCGATGAAGAAATACATTCGCATCTTTCATTATAATTGTCGGTTTTAATTAACGTGTGATAGTGTTGTTCTAGCCTATCTTTGTATATGATATTTGTATAGTCAAAATTAGTAAGACGTTACTGACCTCCCTTGGTGTCGTCGGCCTCGATGGGCTGCTTGAGGGCGGTGATGTCCCTGAAGGTGAGCAGGAACAGCACCACCAGGTCCCGCTCGTTCTTGATGGGCGCTATCTGCAGCAGCAGCCATAGCGGCGTCTCTGCGCACACACAAACAAACAAACACAGTCATCGGCAATATTACACACCTGTAGCACAGTGCTCGCCCCAGGCAACAACTTTTTGGGAGAGGGGGGAGGGGGAGAAGATTCGTGTGGTGGTGACCCTTTTTTTTACCGCCCTGGGAAGCAATCTTCAAGCGGTGGCAAAAAGATGTTTGAAGTGGCAGAAATCTCAATTTTTTTTTTTTTTTTTTTTTTTGCCCCCGCTAAGAAAATTGGTAGATCTGTCAGTGCTGTAACATTATATTCAACAAATCAAATACTAATTCACCGATTGAAAGCCATGTAACAGCCCAACATAGCTGTTGATATTTACAGACTATTGGTCCCTGTCGAATATTCCCTCTGCACAAACTAGTACCAGTGGTGTTCGCAATTCACAATGACGGTCAGGTAATCTTTTATAAAAGTTTTAATGTCATCGATGTTGTCAAAAGCACTGAGTTTAATTTTTGGTAGTAAAGTTTGTTTTCGCTTCTTCCTTATTTCTGATGTTCCTCCAGCTATCAGAAAGTTTTCATTTTTGTTGTTTGTATATTTCAACGTAATGTAATTTAGAAAAATTAGGAAATTAACTAATCAAAAGTTCATAAATCTACGCGAAAATTAGGCAATTTAATAGGAACAGCAAATATTCTACATAAATATTATCCAAACCCACGCACAACGTTATAGAATACAGAAACAATACGAAAATAACAAATAAAATGTTCATAAAGTTATGTTAAAATTACATATTTTAGTAAAAAGAAGAAATATCATGTATGAATGCGCTCAAGTTTTAGTATCAAAATTAAACAGAAAATTAGGTGACAATTATATCTGAGGTTTTGTAATGGAGGGTGGTCGTAGCTTTTATAGCGAAGTAAAAATCACATTTCATTTGTGTGCTAGTCTTTGATGAAGAGGTTCGATTTGTTTTCCATGTTTTCTAACGAAATACGCTCCAAAAAACTGAAGAAATTAATAACCGAAATTACGTCAAAAACAATAGTAACCGACTCCAAAGAGTGCAATGTTTACCTGGAAACTAATCTTTGGTAAGCATATTTTCAGGATAAACAATGAGAGTTTATTTTAGATGCAGTGTTATCTTTGGCGCATATCTGCTCTGGATACTAAGCGATTATAATTTCTTCCTCCAACCTGCGGCCCTGTAGCATAAGATATATCGTAGATTATAAGATAAACCATGAGTTTTCACACTGTGAACGCCCCATCCAAATCAATTCTGTAGTTTGTGCATGATGCTGAAACAAAGGGACAGGCATAACTATATTTGATATCAGAATAGATTGAACATATCCTGGAATATCCAACATTCATCGTAATGTTGTGGCAAAATTTGCTCGAAACACCCAAACTGGGGGCCTAGCAATCGGGGAATCCATTTGTACCTAAGTATTAACATTATAAAAATTAATAAGCTGGTCTATACTTGATACTAATCCAATGAGAATTCCAATCAAGGGGTCGCGATTCCTTTATTTGATTTACAGAAACAGTAATTCTAGTAACATTAATGCTGGAACGCCGTTCATACTTAATTTTCAAGGCATGTTTTTTCGCTTTACAATGCAGAAATCCCCATATGGAATGCATGATTCGTTTAAGAAATCGCCTCATAATGTGCCCTACACTACGTAGCTGGTCTATGCACACAATGCCTGTGAGGCGGCAAGGCAGGCAATAGAGGCAATCGAGTCGCGTGCGTGCTTCGATACTCATTGCGATAGATCAAAAAAAGGGCTGGCACTCAAATTAATACACTCACATTTAACAGGGTTATTTTAGCTAATTTTCAACGGAATTTAATGTTCGCATACGATTTTGAATGATAATTTTATGACTCACAGATCTATTAGGTCAGATTTTTATCTGAACAATAGTTTTAAACTAGTATTAAACTTAAATGGGCTCCAATACCCATGCTCTATGTGGCCGAGTTCATCCTTTACCAGTGGCGTAGCTAGGTCAACAAGGGCCCAGGTGCAAAAAATTTATTTTGGACCTCAGGCCAGACGGGCGACCTTTTTTTTGCTTTGTGTGCTGGTAGGGGCCCCCTGAACTGAGGATGGGGGCCTTGAATTGTTCTTTAGGGGCCCCTGAGCAGTGGTTGGGGCCCTCCCTGAGCAGCGCGGGCCATTAGTGAGGGGCTCCTGTGTTCTCAGGGGCCCCTCAGACGACGGTAGAGCTAAAAAAAAAAAAAAGTATGCTTGGGGGCCCCCTGAGCGTGAGGGCCCCGGTGCACTGCACCGCCTAGCCCCATAGTAGCTACGTCCCTGTCCTTAACGACTTAAAAATTCAGAAGGAGCAACATTTCGAAACTTTCTGAATTTGCTCCCTCACTAAGATGCGACAGTTCACTTTAAAAGTAATGCTTTGTCTGATTGGGGTGGTCTAAGTGAGGTCGGAATTCATGGTAAAATTTAATACGATTCAATAATGGGACACTGGAAAGATTCTCCAAAGAATAAATTATCTCGACATAATCATTTTTAAACATGAACCGTTCTACTGAAGATCTTCCTATTTGGCCCTTAAATTCAACATCAATAGAGAGGAGGCTGTCATCAACTTCCGAAATGATAATTATGAGCGTTTATATCCGTAGACAGTTCTTATATTCAACTAAAGGCACCGAAATATAGCTCTTCCCAGGTAGCACGGATACTCATCAGTAGGAAGAAGGCCGCAATCAACATCTGAAGGGGTGCTGATGAGCTTTGCTTTCAATGGACAATTCTTGAATTTCAGTAAACGCGCAAAAAAAACTACGTGAGTTAGTATTTATAAGAATTTACACCCAGACTGCAATCTAGATATTACAGGCATTCAATTTCTGTTGAAACTAAGTGAGGTTTACAGATGTGAAGTGCAAATTCCAGGCTATTTTATTAGTATTTCTGCAGATAAATGCTGGTAACATGTTGATGATTACTGACTCCGGCTAGTCAGACTTTCATTAACTGAGCAAAGTTGCTTAGCCATACGACAAATAAATAGCGTGATTTTTACATTTGTGATGGATGTGTGCATTTTAGTCGTGATCCGTCAGGAGGTTTATTGAAGCGAAACTTCTTTGGCTGCGATAAGGAAAAATTTGTTATCGTTAAGCTTTACGAGTTACGCCTTACAGTTACTGCGCATGCGCATGAGCCCAATGTGTGTGTTTTTAATAGTATAAAACAGTTGGAGACTTGTGTATGTATCAATGTCGAATTGTAAATTAAAAAACAGTAGACCCTAGGACTATAGCATTGTACATTTATCCTAATCAAAATTACATGACATTATTGATTATTTATGTCATTCATTATTACTGTATAAAATATCTATGATTTTAAGTGGAGATTTCAACGTCAATTTTACGAAGAAGTTGTTTGAATATTTAAGAGATAACTTTAGTTTATCTTTGCAAAGTAACACACTAATTTTCAAGCACAAAATTTAATACGACAATTGATTCAGACTTCACGAGGTACCTGGATTATATTAAATGTGTAACATAGATTTTATGTTTCAGTCACCATAAATCTTTGATTACAAAAGTGTATGATACAAATTCACCAAATACAACGGAATCAGTATAATTAAATAATCATTAATAGCCATATATAAATTAATACCAATAATCATAATCAACGTACTCTCTATAAAAATGTATACGGGAAATAGTTTCTATTTGTTCAACAAAGTCTTATTTTACTCAATGTCTCTCATTGTAAGAAAGGATATCAGATAATTTTGTTCAAGTTGGTCTCCGATATAAAAACCCTAAACTCAAAATATGGACTAAGGCTCGATGCAGTACTCTATAGCCTAGATTCTAGGTTCTCTGATAATCTAGCGAAGCATGCCTTCTGCAAACTACTCCAGGTAAGAGCCTAAGAACCTAATGCCTTCGACTCCGACCATCCTAACAAACGGTTGGTAGCAATCGTTATCACAATAGTTAAAAGTCAAATGGATATTTTAATCTTTAAACAGTGGAATTAAGACTTCTACTACCATACTTCGGAAAGAAGCTGTGTATCGCATCCGATGAAGTCTATACCAGGTCACGGAAACGATACGCTTGGATGTTTCCATTCCTGCGTCAAGCATGGTTTCTCTTATCAGCTCCTCTTACTAAATTACTATTTATTATTATTACTAATTTTAATTGCAACGGAGTTAAAATCGAGTGCAAGCTTGTGGTCATAGTAACCTTTTCCCTTCCATGTACTATTCCTAATTCTTTGACCAATATCCATCCAAGTTCCATCACCAATGTATGCCCTGTACATTCACAATGTATGCCCTGTACACTCTCTTCACCCTCCTCCTTTCCTCCAATGACTACCAATTGAGCTCCCTTATCATATCAGTTACTGACTGGGTCTTGCGATAATTTCCACAAACAAATCTAGCTCCTCTTCTTAACACACCTTACAACTCTTGTATTTGATGACCAAAATGTGGATCCCAAACTACACAACCATATTCAACCAATGGTCTGACCAAAGTTTTGTAACCCAACTCCCTAACTTCTCTGGTACATACTCTCATCACCCTGTGCAGTAAATGAAAAATTTTGTAACCTTTTCCTACCACCTGCCAAATGTGCTCTGCTCAGTTGAGTTTGTTATCAAAGCTTCAAGATTTCAACAAGCAATTCTGACCCCACCCTATAATCGTAATTAACCTTTTGTTTTTATCTGTGTACCTAATGCGCTGACTTTTCTTGACATTTATCTTCATTCCATGTTGACCCACCCATTTAGATATTCTATCCAGGTCACCGTGCAGCTGTTCAGTCTCCACTGTTTTGATCCTATTGTATACTATTATATCATCTGCAAAATACCTAGACTCTGACCGTAACCCATCAACACAGTAATTCATTAGAATAATGAACAGCAACGGTCCCAATACACTACTACCCTGTGGCACTCCCATATTTACTTCCACCTCTTTTGATAATGCATTTCCTACTCTAACACTTTGTTTTCTCGCTTTCAAGAATTCCTCTACCCAGCAAGTAATTTTTTCTATTTACTCGATAACAAGCTATTTCAGGCTCCTATAAATATATGTTCGTGATCGGTATATAGAAAACATGATTAAAAACCAATTATTTAAGGATTCAAATTGTATTCCCAGCGATCTTTGTGTTGGGATTACAGAACTTGGTGAGAGGTGGTAAATTCTAGCAACAAGAACTACAGCGTCAATGTATCGGTTAACCAACTTCGTATTTGGATAGCGGGCAGTTATATGATATGCAGCCTCCAACCTGTGACTGGCTACGTTAGCTTTACAGTTAACTGTATAATAATCACCGTTGTGGCACTAATTAGTTGATATTCATGTCTGCATCTCTAATTGCCCAATGGCTCAGTCTGACGCTTTTAACTCTGCATTACATTAATTACACCTATCATAAATGCTGCTTGTTGCGTAATTGCTCACACTGCACCTGGAATGCTTAATACTTGATAATACTGCTATTATCTCGAACTGATCCTGCAGAGCCCTTACGAGATACATAACAAAGTGTTCATCAAATGTACGTGCAATGGAGTATAACTCTTTACGCTGGTCAGAATACACCTCGCTTTGTGACGGCTTGTTATGGTCCTTATTTAGGAGTTATTTAGAGTTTATCAATAAACTACCTCACTGCGATCAAACCGGACGATCGCACGTACCAATATAAATGTTTGTTATGCGCTATTTCATGATCTGTAAAACAAGGTCTAAGAGAATGTTATCTTGCGACGAATTCAGTGTGAAATGAAGACGAGCAGTCGCACGGAAACAAATTGAAATAATAGCCACCATAAACATAAAAAGAAGGATCAGGTTATTATGTACGCAGATGAAAGCCTAAAGGTTGATCATGATTATAAGATGGGAAAAGAACTGCTTGTTGAAGACATGAAATTAAATACCTTGGCGTAACATTTGATAGCAAACTCAACTGAGCAAAATACACTGGAGAGGTAGAAGAAAAAGGTTTCAAAATCCTTCACTTGTTGGGAGAGTGATGAGGGGACGAACCAAAGAAGTAAGGGAAATGGGTTTACAAAACTTTGGTCAGACCATTGTTTGAATATGGTAGCTTAGTATAAGGCTAGTATTTTCGGTATCAAATATAGAAGATGGGGGGTGGACAGGGAAGGCTGTTAGATTTTGTCTAGGGAGATTACCGGAGAAAACAGTCAGTAACTGATATGATAAAGGAGCAGAATGGGATTCTTTGGAAATCAGGAGGAGGGTGAACAGAGTCATGGTAGTGTAGAAGGCGTATATTGGCGCGGAAAGATATTGGTGTAGCAATTAGGAGAAGTCCATGGAAAAAAGAAGATGTCTATGAACACAAACTGATACTTGATTTCAGGCATAAGGGTGTGGGGAGATTTTCTTTCTTAGTTAAGGGGGGCAAGGATTGTAATAAATTACCTAGAAAAATAATGACTAATTTACCAAAAAACTCTGAACGAATTTAATGCTGAAATTTGTAGACGGCAAAAGTAGGCGGGTACAGGAAAAAAGAAAAATGGGTGACTAGAGAAATTGGTTGCTGAGTGTTCGTTCTACCACAATTAAATTAAAATAAAATTAAACACCGCTAGTAATTACCCATAAATGTCAGACAATATGGTGAAATGCCAACAACGGGCTGACAAGTGCTGTAAGCTATGCGTGGGGACTGAACCTAGCCCCTGATGATGCAATTCGCACAAAAAGTTGTGCTAGCGCTTTCTTCTGGGCGCAAACACAGGTATACATAAGTAGTTACTGCTTACTGGATTGTATTTCGCTTTAGGTGTTTACTAATATCTGGGTTGTTCATTTCATTTATGACGCGTCCGGCGCGCACGGAAAAAATCTCCCGGGGCAGTGGAAGTGGACGTAGGGAAAACATAAGAACTAAAATTAATAATATTTCTTCACGAACCACTGCAGAGAGTTAGCCAAAACATCCTTAGAAGATGTCAAGCGTGTATTGAATCCGATGGCCAACATTTCCAGCTATAAGGTAAGAAATCAGCGCACGCATGAGGCGTCCCCGAGCACGGGCGATGCGCCGTGTGACTTACCGGCAAGCGAGGCGGCGCTGCCCCGGGCGATTTTTGCCGTGCGCGCGGACGCGTCATAAATGAAACGCCCTGTACTTGTTGATTAGTTTCCTTTTCCACTCTTTTCAAGCTGAGACACGTACAATAACCGGTCATTAATAGAAAGTTACGTGCATTTAAAATATATTGGGTGATGCTGAAAATATTTTGTACAACCAGAGTTACCGATGTGGTGAATCCATAAGTCAACTAAAAAACAGAACTTCTTGATATTATCAGCACAAGAAAGTTCAGCGCTTTCGTCTGACGTCGAGGAAGAATAATACTTCAACATATAAGTTATAGTTCAAGAAAATGGTGGAACACACTATTCGGGTCTTTAGACAGGTCAACAACTTGAAGCAGTGATTCCAACCGAATATTACTGTATTAAGCGAGGCCTGAAGCGAAGCGTCCTGCTAAGCACAGGAAAACAGAAAGTAAAACAACGGTTATATTACACATCACAATACAGATATAACTGCTTATAATGGCATCGAGTAAATTAACCAGGGAAATGTCCAGCGTTGATAAGAGAAGACTAGTCAAATTAATTCAGGAATCCGTGGTTTGTGATGAGGCAACCAATAGCCAAAAAAACATTGCCCGCACTGAACATACTAAAATTCGTGGCTCTCAATGGTCACTTGTACGCAAACGAGTCAGCAGGATTACATTGTCGAGTGAAGTTATGAAAAGTTTATCTCAAACAGTGAACTAATTTCCAGTCACAACATGTGTACTGCAAAAGCAGATTTGACACATGGGTAAAAAGGGGGCGTCCATTAATTACGTGAGCTGTTTCTTTTTTCGTAAATCTGGCTCCCCCCACCTCTTGGTGAGCTTTCGTGATATCTGGTGGGACCCCCCACCACCTCTCTACCGTGAGATCGACCTTGTAATTTTTGAGACCTTTCTTTTTAGATCTACTATTCTTTGATGGGCGGCAATCTGCAATAAAATGTAGACGTGAGTTTTCTGTCGACTGCATACCCCTCCCCCTTTTCCGCTGATATTTGGTGGTACTTCGACGGATGCTCCCCCCTCCCATTTGTGCACATGTAATTAATGGACTCCCCCAAACGATAACACTATCATAACAGTGGCGCCTAAGGCCCATTCATGGTAGTACCCGCCTTTCATCTTTTACCGCCTGGCAGTGGGTCGAGGCGGCATATGCGGCAAAGATGAGAGGCGTCCCCTAACACGCGCCGAGGGCACGTACCTTTACGTAACTCAACGACAAAAATCAAAAGAGAAGAATAAAACTTTTGATATCTCGCTTAGTTCACGAGATTTCGACTGTCAAAGATCAGTTACAGATATAGATTCTTGTGCCATTGACGACGTTTTTCTTCTGGTCCAGGCCACATTTCAACCTAACCACAACTGGTAGCAAGAAAACAATACACTGATTACGAATATCAAGCACATATTTTCTTGTGGCTTTGACGAAATTTTTGTCCACATCTCAACTCAATCACCTCAATTTTGAGACAGTATATTTCGAGAACTAAACGCTATATTGAAAAATTTTACTTTTCAACTTTGTCTCGTCGAGTTGTATAACAATCCATTCTATGGTGAAATTTTTTTTCCTTTCCACGCCGCATTTCAACCCAAGCAACTCGCTTTTGAGAATACATCACGAGAACTAAGCAAGAACTGAATTTGTTTTAATTTTCACGTTCGATTTGTCGTGTCGAGTTACATAAGAATCCATCATCAAATTCTGTGCCACGGTTGTCGTAGAATCCCCATAAAAATTATTGCAGCCAATCTTAAAAAGGGGATTCTACGATAACCGTGACGCCTCAATTTGATGATAGATTCTTATTTATCTTGACAAGGCAAATCAAATCCCGAGATATACTGTCTCAAAATGAGGTGGTTAGATCGAAATGCGGACTCGACCAGAAGAAAATTTTTTCCAAAGCCAAATTCGATGATGGATTCTTCTGTAACTCGACGAAAGGAAAGTAAAGAATAATTTTATATATATAATTATATCGCTTAGTTCTCAAGATATCGTATCTCCCAATTAAGGTAATTAGGTTGAGATGTGGCCTGGACCAAAAAGAAAACTCGCCAAATCCACAAGGAACTACACGCTAGACATGCACAGTAGGTGATTTGTTTTCTTCCTAGCGGTTGTGATTAGGATCAAATACGGCCTGGACCAAAAGAAAAAGTCATCAAAAGCACAAGGAACTATACCTATAACCGATTTTTGACATTCGTTATCCTGAAAACTAAGCAAGATATATATATATATATATATATATATATATAAATTATTCTTTGCTTTCGTTTCGTTTCGTGGAATTACATAAAAATTCATCAACTATGTGGTGCCACGGTTATGACAGTGCTGCCCTTAAAAACAATGACTCTAAAGCTCACGTTAGTTATGCAACAGCAAGTCTAACAGGGTACACAATCTTTAAAAATGAAAATAAAATATAAGTAAAGCTTTATTAACATCTCCTAAGCAATATTTCATTACGTTTAACTGACGAAATAAGCAATAGTAGTGTTATGTAACTTCTGATTTAGGTAGCTTTCAACTTAACCACAACCGCCACCAACTTTAAGCCCAGAAAGAGACAAAACTGTTTTCTATGCTTTGAAAGCGCTGCAAGATACGTATTAGCGACATGAATAATGCCTGTAGGATTTTCCCCTTCGATATTGGCAGCCAGGTGAAATTATGAATACGATCCTCTTCAATTTTGACGGTATCGAGTGGGTGAGTAGGTCGAGAGTATATTAACTCATCATTTCCCATTTAGAAACAACTACAGAAAACACAAGAGTTTGACAAAAAATTAATATCAGACTTACAACTAATGCAGTTTTATTTATCGTAGATATGTGTAATCATTTAACGAATTTATTTAAAGGATAATAACAAGCCACTGTTGCCGCTGATGGAATACACACCATAACCGCACTATCGATAACTAACATCAGCGATTCTTCCAAAGAATAAATCCGCGTCAGAGATCATAAACAGTGAAGCATTTTCAACGATGTAAAATTCGCGCGCGTGATTCTTCACACAGTGATCGTTCTAGTGTGGCTATGACAAGCCAGCGAAGAGATCAAGATCGCACTAGTCTGTACAATGTTCTCGGGGTAGCAACAGATGCAAGTCAAGATGAAATCCGTCGCGCATATCGCAGGCTGGCCCTCAGACATCATCCGGACAAGAACCCCAACGACCCGGAGGGCGCCTCTGAGAGATTCAAGGTACACTCACTCATCCTGGCTCTAACAAGTCTCCGTCTTCTCCCTTCCCACCTAGGCAGTGTAATATCTCTGATGTTGTTGATCCAGAGATGCAGTAGCTGTATAGAAACCAAAGATTTGTACTTAGGTTTTTGGTAACACGACCAATGTTGCAGCGACAGTACGTTTAATTTAATTTTATTGCGACAGAGTGAATGCTCCGGTGGCAATTTCCTTACCCACCAATTTTACCTTTTCTTAGTAATTTTTATCTTAAATTCTTAAAGTGCAATTTTCCACCTACCTTTGCCCTTTACGAATTTAAATTTTAAATTCTTTCATTGTGTCTGGAAAATTACGCAGCACAGCACTTCGCTTGGCAATTTTTTCCAAGTCTTGACTCCCTTAACAATGCCCTTATGCATGAAATCGAGTGGCAGCTTGTGGTCATGGTCATATGTTCCCCTCCACGTACTAGTCTTAGTACTTCTACCAATATCATTCTAAACTTCATCACCGATATACGCCTTGTAGACTCCCACTATCTTCACCCTACTCGCCGGCCCTGGTCGTTACTTCTGAAAAATGCAAAAATTTGGCATAAAATATATACTTATTTTGATTTTATATTTATTTTTGATAAAATATTAAAATCTAAATAATTATAAATTTATTTTCCGCTTCCGCATCCGCAAAACATCCGCATCCGCTGATCTCAAGCATTGAACATCCGCATCCGCAAAGATTACTTTCGTTACAACCCTAGTCTGGTGGATCAGTAGGTTATAGGTGCAATGCACCCTCCGCCACACACTTTTAGTGAATCGCGGAGTAATAGTAATAGTTAAGTCACGCGGCAGTTCCCGTTTCGAATAACCTACAGACCTTGGTCCGGCGTCTATGCCTCGGTTTGATATGCCGTCTGAAAGCCGAGGAGAAATTTAAGATTATTTTCACTGAACGTGATTCAACAAAAATATTGGTTGGAATCTGAAACGGTTTCGATTAATGTAAGCTCAAGGTTCCACGACTAAAGTAAGTTGTATTTGATATTGATGTGACACTGAAAAGCTAAGTAATTAAAATGAAGAGTTCCCAGATTAGCGTACATTTTTACTCCTCGCATTCGAAATGTTTGTCATGATTTCAGTGTTCAGATTCCAATTGTTCAGAAATACTAGTTAAACAATACAGTTATTGATATGGTCGATTCTATGAAATATTTGGGAGTAACAGTACAAAGGAACATGAAATGGGACATACACATTAATTCGTTAGTAGGTAGAGCAAATTCTAGGCTGCGATCCATAGGTCGAATCTTGAAAAATTGTAATGAACAAACAAAGGAGATAGCGTACAAATCTCTTGTGCGTCCACATTTGGACTATTGTTGTGCCATTTGGGATCCGTTTCGTAAGGGGTTGATCGAAAGTATAGAGAAAGTACAGAGAAGAGCCGCTCGATTCGTGACCGCTTGCTACAGTCCTTATGAGAGCGTCACAGAACTGATTAGTAGACTAGGTTGGGAGTCTCTGGTAGATAGACGACACACGTTTCGTTTAAACTTATTGGAAAACATGCGTACTCCCACTTTCACTCATGAGTGTAGTGAAATACTTCTTCCACCAACCTATTTGAGTCGGAAGGACAGGAAAGATAAAATTAGAGAAATAAGGTGCCGGACTGATTCTTATATGAATTCTTTTTTCCCTCGTACCATTAGGGATTGGAATGCACAGTAAAGGGATTAGCTTTGGTGCTGAGCACCCTCTGCCACCCACAATTTTGTGAATTGCAGATTATATATGTAGATGTAGATGTACGAGCGGCATCGTGTTATAGGGTTACACTTAAACAAATATCTTATTTTCATACGGATATGTTTATCCTGTGAAATCTATTATAACATTATGTTATTTATAGACTTACTGAAAGAATCTACGGAGTTTTGTCCACTTGAGAGAACAAAATCTGGAAATGAATTCTTTGGAGAGGATATAAAACAGTATTGTAGGAACGTGTGTGATTTTCTAATCATTCGTAGATGAAGTCAGTGAATAACCGCACGGAACGTACTTTGGATTGTTATTAAACTGAGCACAAAGACTGTTGGGATCCATAACACTGGGGCCTAGCATTTGGGAGGGCGCGGCTTTGAATCTCGGTCCGCCCATCCAGATATCTATATCCATAGTTTCCAGAAATCATTCTAGGCGAATGCCAGGATGGTTCCCTTAAAATGCCATGGTCGAATTCCTCACCGTTCCTTCTTCCCAGTCGCCTCCTGCTTCTAATGGCCTCGTTATCGACTTAGCGTAAAACACTAAGAAAAAAAAAAAAAAAACTGTCTGAGCAGCGGCATCTGCGAAATATCTCGAGTTATCGAAATAAAGATTAGTCAGAATTGTCCCTTAACGTTGTTGGAGTCCCAATCAAAGTCTGTAATTCGGAATTGTGTTCGTCGTTACCTTAATCATAATCTTCCAGTCGTTAGTTTGGTCTGGTCGGAACGTTTCTTCTTAGCTCACCAACTCTCTGGTTCCAATTCATCGACACTTTCCTTGACTCGTTTCATTTATTTGGATGCCTCTCGTTTCCAATCCTTGTCTAAGATCTTACTAAGTATCTTCTGCTTTCTCAGTTCACTGCAGTATTCATTTTTCTATTTCATCCGTTTCTCACTTTGTTTATTCTTGTTATGTCTACTTTACCTCTAAAAAGTTCTTTTAAATTTCCATATTTTACTTTTGTCCATTTCCTTCGTCACCATTGTTTGTGAACAATACGATGTGCCTACTACTAATAAGTCCACTAGAATTCATGAAAAATTCTTTCTCATATATTTCGCTTTTATTTATTTTCGTACTGTTTTCACCATTTCTGAAAAACCCATCAAAAAATTTACTGACGGAAAATGATCCTCCTGAAATTTGAATTTTAAGAATCAGTAATTCAAATTATCAGTTTTTAACCCGTTAGTGTGGCTGAATGCGCTGAGGCGATGCACAACACATTTCACAAACAAAAAATACGGTAAATAGAAGGTTTCCCGAAGTATCAACTGTATAAAATGTTCTCGCACCGCGGAGCGAGTCTATTTGATGCAATGTTTCGATATCGTTTCATCTTCGCCCATAATGCAGAGAGTGATACGGAGAATCAGGAGAGATGCTTGTCTGGGAAGAAGTGTAGCATCACGTGTAGGTCGCCACATGGTATTAAGTTACAAGTCTACAAAAATGAGTAAAAAGGTGATTGGTTCATTTCAGATTTGTTGCAAGCAAGATATCTCGGCGATCGGACAGTGACTGGATGATTGTGACTATCACGTCAGTACAATGTTGTGGCGTACTGTGGCTGAATGCCGCCGCGGCATGTCACGTTGCTCCGGACCCCCAGTGCCGGATCTAGGTGGAAGGGAAAACCAGGGCACTAGCTCCGGGTGGCAACTTCAGAGGGACGGTAAAATCGTGTTTGCAAGGCGACAGTTTATGTCGCGGCGACCCCTTTTTATTAGCTCCACTACTATGCCGGCCTGCGATAGTGGAGTGGCAAAAATATTTTAACAATTTAACAATATTTTAACAGTTTTTGTCCCGGTTCGGAAAATTTCCAGATCCGCCACTGGGAACTCCATCTTCAGGGTTGAAACAATTTTTGAATAGCAGGTTAACAGTTTTGAGCATTTGTATCAACTCACTCGAATTAGAATTTTGCGCGAGAGCATAGCATCATCTGGCGGAAACAAACTGCATTTTCAAAGAGAAGTGTTAGTAATGTTGGTCCATTAATTAAAGAAAAGGTATAGGAAGATGATTATAACATTTTCAGAAAGAGGTTTAGTACGCTAATGGAAACTGTTAATGCTAGTAGCTTGACGAAGAACACTAGGATGGAGAAAAACAGTCAACTGAAGGCTTATGGAAATTAAACAAGCCGGTTATTACGAAAAACAAAAGTTTTTTTTCACTTTACCTTACAGGCTCTTTTTTCCTATTTTATGTGAACATTCAAATGTAGGAAAACACAGGAAACACATAACACAATACTTAATCTATACACCCATGCTCTCAGTCCGGTGACCTTGCACGTGGGAAACTCCTCAGTTTGGCAGTCTCCAACTGAGAGCAGTGGAAAGGTAACTACACCAGACTGCAGCTTCGAGTAGTAAGAGAATATAATAGTAGTTAAAGATGTCGTCATATATATATTATTTCTATAAAGTTTTTTTTGTTGTTGTCACAAGCCATTATCTCCCTTCATATCTATTAAACCGATAAGTGAGGATAAGGTATCCACTTTGATCATATCATATTCTAAGAAAGTAATTTAAAGTAAGTCGTTTATCTTCCTGGATACCTAACTGAAATCGTTAAATTAGGTATCATTTTAAAGATTAAGATCTCCTCTTTGGTGACATCATATATTATCGATCCTTAAAGGGCAAAAGTATCAATATTTCTTCAACGCGTTTTTGTGAGATCTATTTATCTCCCTTGATATGTATCTGATATAGATAAATGAGACGTCATTCTAAAAATTAAGGTCTCCGCTTTGATCAAATCATATTTTAAGAAAGGAATTTTTCGGAATTCGACCCTTTAAGGGCAAAATCATTATAGTTTCCGTAACGTATTTTTTTAATGATGAGCCATTTTTCTCCCTTGATATCTAACCGATATAGATAAATGCTCTATCATATTGAAGATTAAGGTCTCTTCTTTGGTTGCATAATATCTTAAGTAAGGAATTTTACGGAACTCGACCCTTCAAGTGCAAAAGTATTATCATTTCCACAACGTGTTTTTTTGTTACGAGCAATTTATCTCCATTGACACCTATCCTAAATCATTAAATGAGGCATTTGTCTCCCTTCACACCTAACCGAAATCGATAAAGGAGGTATCATTTCAAAGATTAAGCTATCCACTCAGGCAACATTATAAATTAAGAACGATTTTTTTTTTTTTTTTTTTTTTTTTTTTTTTTTTGCAATTTGACCCTTAAAGGGCAAAAGTAATAACTGTGAATGTCAATCGCATGAGACAGTTCAGAACCAAACCACAAGATAACAGTAGCATATATCACACAAATATTAATAAACTGCTTCACTATCGTTGACTTTTGTAACGTACCTATTACACTAAACAAATAAACAATTGAAACAAATGAAAAGGTTCTTCTTTCATCATATTGTAAACCCTTAATCTTACTATTCATCATATTCAATAAATTTTCGCATCACTCATCTAGTCTCTTTAAGCTTACACTGAAGAGTCAAAGAAACTGGTATAGGCATGCGTATGCAAACACAGAGATATGTAAACACTCAAACTACGGCGCTGCGGTCGGCAACATCTATATAAGACAACAGGTGTCTGGCGGAGTTGTTAGGTCGGTTACTGCTGCTACAATCGCAGGTTATCACGATTTAAGTGAGTCTGAACGTGGTGTTATAGTTGGCGCACGAGAGATGGGACACGGCTTCTCCGAGGTAGCGATGAGGTGGGAATTTTCCGGTACGACCATTTCACGAGTGCACCGTGAATTTCGGGAATCCGGTAAAACATCAAATCTCCGACATCGCTGCGGCCGGAAAAAGAACCTGCAAGAACGAGACCAACGACAACTAAAGAGAATCGTTCAACGTGACAAAAGTGCAATCCTTCCGCAAATTGCTGCTGATTTCAGTGCTGTGCTATCAACAAGTGCCAGCGAGCGAACCATTCAACGTAACATCATCTATATGGGCTTTCGGAGCTCGGAGGCTCACTTGTGTATCCTTGTTGAGTGCACGATACAGAGCTTTACGCCTCGCCTGGGCCTGTCAACACCTACATTGGACTGTTGATGATTGGAAACATGTTGCCTGGTCTGACGAGTCTCGTTTCCGATTGTATCGAACGGATGGACGTGTACGTGTATGGAGACAACCTCATGAATTCATGGATCCTGCATATCAGCAGGGGACTGTTGAAGCTGGTGGAGGCTGTTTAATGGTGTGGGGCGTGTGCAGTTGGAGTGACATTGAACCTCTGATACGTCTAGATACGACTCTGACAGGTGACACGTACGTACGCATCCTGGCTGATCACCTGCATCCAATCATGTCCATTGTGAATTCCGACGGACTTGGGCAGTTCCAGCAGTACAATGCGACACCGCACACGTCCAGAATTGCTACAGAATGGCTAAAGGAACACTCTTCTGAGTTTAAACATCTCCGCTGGCCACCAAAGTCCCCGGACAAGAACATTATGGAGCATATCTGGGATGCCTTGCAACGTGCCGTTCAGAAGAGATCTCCACCCCCTTGTAGTGTTACAGATTTATGGACAGCCCTGCAGGATGCAAGGTGTCAATTCCCTCCAGCACTACTTCAGGCATTAGTCGAGTCCATGCCACGTCGTGTTGCGGTACTTCTGCGTGCTCGCCCTAGGCAGGTGTACCAGTTTCTTTGGCTCTTGAATGTAAATAATTATAAGGTAGCTTCAGTAGTTGGATCCTGGAATGTTTGAATTTTTTATTTGGCACTTGCAGGAGGTGACTCGTGCGTACAGCATCCTGAGCGACCAGCAGATGCGGCGAATGTACGACATGCACGGCATGCACGGCGTCGACCTTACGGAGCAGCTGGGCGACAGGGCTGCCAACTTCTTCCTGTGGCTCTCCTCGCCCTGCGGTCGCATCGTCTCCTGGCTCACCTTCTTAGCGACATTCTGCTGCTTCGGTTGTTTCTGCTGCTGCTTTTGCTGCTGTTGCTGTTGCGGCCAGTTGCTTAAAAAAGACCTAGAAGCGACGCGGTCAGAACAGCCAACAGACGATGTCATTCAGGATCAGCCGACAGCGTCAGTCGTGCTTGCCCAGGGACCCATCGTGGGGACGGCAGCGGTCATGCAGTCACGGCGATCATCGACTTAGATCGCCAACACCTCTCAATAAAACCTCTCTTTGCAACAACTGCCTCTGTTGGCTTGCTGAATGCTGGGGCTGTCACAATGTCGAGCTGTTCTTTAAGGTCACGCCTTCATCAGAAGGCAATTTGACGATGAAGTGTTATCACAACACATAAATTCTGATGATACTCAATTGTTCGTTGTTCCGCAATCTTAATGCCCAAGTGGGTTATGTACGAAGGTTGGAACTTAAATAGTGGCAACTAGTTATTCATAGCAGATACAAAAGCGTTGCATGCTTGCACCCGTTACTGTCCTTCAAAGTAGTCACCAGCGTTGTATAGAACCCTTTGCCAGCGATGTGGAAGGCGTAGTATACCGTTAGCAGAGCTGGTTCTGTTGATGGTGCGAATGGAGCTGTCGAATCTGAAGGCGAATGCCACGAAGTAGTTCCTTCCTCTTCGGAATCAAATCAAAGTCACAAGGACTCAAATCCGGGGAATATGGTGGATGGTACAGTACTTCCCAGTCCCATCGACCGAACAGAGCGCCCACGCATTGTCCTGCAAAATGATGGTGGGTTGCGCAGAAAGTGTTGCCGCTTCTTTCGCAATGCTGGTCGCACGTGATGCTCCAAAAACGAACCGTAATACTGTGTATACGGTCTGCCGTGGAGGAACGTAATGCGTTAGGATAACACCATCACAGTCGTACACGAGAATCACCATAATTTTCACCATACTGGGCCTCTGACGAACTTCTTCTTCAGACACGCTAGGACGACCTGCCCGATGCATGTCTTCCACAGTTTTCCGACGTTCATTGAAGGCTTTTACCCAACGTGACACTGTTCTGTACGGCAATGCCTATTCCCCGCACGCCTCTTGCAGACCTTGATGACACTGTCGTGCTGTACGACCTCTGGCACGTTCAATCTTGATCCAACTGTTTCGAAAACATAGTGACACCGTTACGTTAGACCACCCGCTCACAAGTGACTGCGTTTTCCTCGATTGTGCGCACGCCGGGGACGTGGGACCGGCAAGTCCATTTGCTCGGAGGTAAGGTGTGCTATCAGCGATAATAGTAGGGTCCATTGCATAGTGTCTCCACAGCAGTTTTGCCACTATTTAAGTTCCAACCCTCGTATTTTAAAACCTGACAACTGAAACTTCAACTTGGTCAGCTTCATGGAAGGCTCAAAGGGATTCAACTGACAGGAAACCATTAAGGAAGTGTCCATAAACTACGTGAGGTGAGGGGGTGAGGGATTGGCTGGGCTACGTGGGGAGAGGAAGAGTTTCCCAGCCCAACCACGTAGCTTTTCATTCATATTATTTGTCACAGTTAAAATAAGGATCAGAACAGAAAACAGCATGAGAGCTACTCGTCGGTCGCAACGTCCGAAGCCAGAATTAATTATCTCTGTAAGTAATTTACGATAGTCTGACAAGAGAAAACAGTACAAAATGTTCTGGAATCAACCGGGGGAAAAAGGCATGTAGAGGGGGTGGGTGGAGGCAAAAGTCACGGCGGGCTACGTAGAGGTTCACAGGAGACCAAAATGAAGCTACGTAGTTTATGGACGCTCCCTAACAGCGAAGTTGGCCGAGCGGTGAAGGCGCTGACATTTTACCACCGAAAGAGGTCGTCGCTTCCACTTCCAAATCTGACTCACCTTATATGGGACTTTACCGCGCCGTTTCGAACTCTTGTTTGGTAAGATGAACAAATATTATAGCTTACTATGATGCAAAAGACGGATGTGTCGGATATGTTATCTCATCGACAGAGCATCTGTGGTTGAGGAGGAGATAGATCGACATTAGTAATTGTCAAAGTTTACACAAATTTTTACAAATTAGCCATTATTCTAAACTTTACAAATTATTGCTGAAGACGAAATCAGTAAAAACTGGTAAAGTAAGAGACTCAAAGGAGACACGAAGGAAATAGAGGTATTATTACAACATTCTGGTGCGAATGGCGTAAAATGAACAGGAAAAGCAATGTTTCACCTCAGGGTGTAGGAAACAATAAAAAATTACATCAACTGCAACACAACAGAAAGTAAAGGAAGGCCGGTGAAGCAACAGAAAAGTTGTTATATGAGGAAGGACATAAAATAAGTACGAAAACAGACTCGGTGTCTTCGGATAACAAAACCGCGGATTGGTATGAAGAAGAAATATTTTTACTGGGCCGCAAATGACAACTCAAACGTCAAATCATTTATATTATTTATTAGTTTAGCATTTTCAGATATTAATCGACATGATTCTCCATAATTCAAAAAATAATTAATTACCGACTTCCATACTTCAACTGTTTCGTTTTATACGTTGAAGTGTCAGTAGTAATGGGATACCTCCTAATATTGTGTGCCCATTAGGGAGCGTCCATAAACTATTCAGCTTCATTTTTGCCTCATGTGAACCCTTCCTCCCCCCACCACGTACCCTTCCCCAGATGGCACCTAGCTTTTTCCCTTAAGAAGACATTTTACCCTATTTTCTCTTCTCAGACTATCGTAAATTACATACAAAGATAATTAAATGACGGAAATAAATATTCACAACCTGTTGCGTGTTGTATACCTTATTTCAACTGTGACAAATATTGTAAACTAGCTGATACCTGCGACTTCCTAAGCGTGGATTAACAATTTCTTTGCCAGAATTGATTATAGAAAGTTGTGGGTAGCGAAGGATTGGTCCCAAACAACACCGAGTCGGCATAATATGACCGGAAAGGCTTCACTATATCATTCTACCATCGAACCTGTCTCTTGAAGAGAATCAATTTCCAACATATTTAAAAACAGAAAAACAAACGAAGGTGAGGGGATGTAGGGGCGGGGGGTGTTAACTAAGGGCGGCTTTATTTCAGCTTGGAATTTTCTTCGGCATGAGCATCCGATTCTTCGGTTCCAATAACTTTAGCTGCTCGTGATCTGCTAGAGCTACAACTTAGGCAAGGCATGTAAAAAAAAAAAGGCAAAATAAACTGGTGTCAGAAACATTTAAACAGACACAAAATAAAAGGACAGAGAAAATCGATATCCATACTAAATAATACGTTTTTTCTCTAAACAAAATTTACTAACAAATTATACACTAACATAATGCACGAGAAGCATAGCTTGAGCAAGCGACGTAACAACACAGACTAACACCCACATCCGTCTCTCTATCACCATTCGATAAGTTCTCAAAATTTCACGACTACAACTGTTAATCACACCGAGAAAAAACTTCCTGTGCCCTCCCTACAGATTTTCTTGTCAAATTCCGTCAATATCGGTATAGGCATTTAGTTGTCAAAACGTAACATAAGACAGAGAGTTACTTAAATATTTATAGTATTATTACTGCGGATCAATATAACGTAAAAATTGTAGTTTAAAAAACTAAAATCACGCTTTCGTAGTAATGTGAACTAAAAGGTTAAAAACAATATTTAAATATAAACATTTTATTTATCAGCGATAGGACGTCCCACAATTCAAGATAAATTAATTTTTTTGAATAAGCTTAAAGAATAAAGTCACTGATTACAAAATTAACTTTAATGTAAAAAAAGCATGGTGTGCTATTTCAGTTGTCTTATATTTTTTGTCGTTGGCTGTTTGTAAAGACAGAGTCATTGTCAAAAGTTATGTAGAGCGCACCCCACGCTTTTTTAACATTAAAGTTAATTTTGTAATCAGTGACTTTATACTTTAAGCTTATTCAAAAAAATTAATTTATCCTGAATTGTGGGACGTCCTATCACTGTTAAACAAAATGTTTATATTTAAATATTATTTTTAACCTTTTAGTTCACATTACTACGAAAGCGTGATTTTAGTTTTTTAAACTACAATTTTATTTTTAACTTTTTAGTTCAGATAGTTTAAAAAGTATGTTTCTTACTGTTGGCTTTTCTTCGCCAATCTCTCTTTTTCTTTGAGTTGTAGTTTCATTATTAATTATTATTCCCACGAGTAAAATGCAATTAAATGGTCAACTCAACAAGAGATCCAATAGCACGGTAAACGAGGAAGGCTACTTTTCTATAATAGTACGAAGTAATATTTCGAATACTTACTATTCAACATCACGTTAAGCGACTTCAGACAGAGAAACCTTTCTGGATAGGAGACTGCAGAAGACGATCGTCTACAGCAACCAAGGCTCGTAAATCACACCCGGGAAACTCGAGAACGATGATGATGATGATGGTTATATTGGGTGGGAAATCTCCGAAGGGTGTGGCCGCCAAATGACGAAGATTTCTCGAATTGCACCTGTGCACTAATGTCGCGGCTGCATTTGCCTAACTCAGTAATCCCATCAAGTATAGGATACACTGACAACGTGGTGAGAGTGAAATTATTGAATTTTTATCGGTTCTTAATAAGTGTGCAAAATTTAAAACCATTCGGACGTCAGGAAGCGGGTAAACACTGAAATGAAAGATTCCATTACATGGCAACCATTTTTCTATTGTTACCGTCAGAGTAACGAGAATAGCAGGACGTTGCTAAGAGACTACTGTATTGTCAACGGTTCTTAAAACGTGTGCAAAATTTTTATGTTTTTACTGTCAACGTAATCAGAATATCGAGACATAGCTATGAAATTATTGTATTGTAATCAGTTATCAATACATGAGCAAAATTTCTAACAACTCGGACATCTGGAATTGGGTTAAAATTATATTGCAAAATTCCACGACATTCAACCATTTTTCTGCTGTTACTGTCAAAGTAATGAGCATAGCAGGATATAGCTATGAAATTATTGTATTGTCACCGGTTCTTAATATGTGTGCCAAATTTCAAACAGCTCGGACATCTGGAAGTGGGTCAAAATGGAGTTGTAAAATTCTGTTACATTCATACATACATACGTACATACTTACATACATACAAGTCAAGCTAATATAAAGCGTGTAAAAAGTGTACACCTACAACATTGCCTCCATGGAGATTTGAACCGGAGACCACGACCGAAACGTTAGTAGGCAAGCGCTTTAACCACTGAGCTATCTGACCACTACAGAGGGAAAAAAGCAGTACAGAGACCTCCATATCCAACTTGTCTGTCTATCGCCGTTCAGTAATTTTTCGAAATTATAAGACAAGATGTATTATTTCTACAGATAATTTTTCAACCAAATGTAGACACTATTTTTCTCCTTGTTTCAAAGGGTATGTATGCAAAGTTTTATCGAGATCGGAAGAAAACTGTGGATTTGTATGAAGAACAAACAAACCAACAAACACACAAACATACATACATTCATCTTTATATATATAGATGAAAAGCTACGTAACTTGGCTCTGAACTCCCTCCTCCCCTTCTCTCACGTAGCCCATTGTTGTTTTTTTTACTTATGGCTTTACGCCTCGTCGACGTCGAGGTCATTAGAGGCGGGATGGGACTGGGGACAAGGAACGGGAAGGAATTCTGCCATTGCCTTTTGAAGGAAGCATCCCGGCATTCGCCAGGCGTGATTTTGGGAAACCATGGAAAACCCAAGTCTGGATGGCCGGACGGGTGTTCAAACCGCCGTCCTCCCGAATGCGAGGCCAAAGCGTTAACCACTCACCCACTACACTCGATTAGCCCATCGTAGCCTTTTACCTAATCCTTCCCCCATCCTAGACCAAGCTACGTAGTTTGTGGACGGTCCTTTAAAGGCGGGAAAGGAATGGGGACAGGGAATGGGAAGGAATAAGACTAGGGATTTTTGAAGAAACCATCCCGGCATTCGCCAAGAGTAATTTGGGGAAACCTTGAAAAATCCAAATCTGGTTGGCTGGACGGGGATTCGAACACACGTCCTCCTGAATGCTAGGCCAGAGCGCTACCGCTCTCCCACCACGATCGGTACTCGAATTTCGATATGTGGATGGCGGGTCGAACGTTACCGACCCGAACGTTACCATTCACGAGCAGTACTATACTAAGGCGAAACGAAAATATCTGACAAAACCAATAACGAAATGACAAAAGTTGCGATGTAGCTGTGACGGCCTCAGATGAACGCGGAGAAGCCGTGGTGTTCCCTGGCGCGGTCGATAGCGCACACATCGAGTGGTGCCGGGAACAAACACCGGCAGCTGTTTTCCTTCCGTCACCGGAAACAATATTCCCACCTCTTGTTGACCGAACGCAGTGCCAGCGACCGCAACAGGTCAATTGGTTTGCTGTGCGTCGTCTCCCGAACCGTGAAATGAATTCACCAAATGTTGAAACTCACTAACGAGCCGACTAAATTATAGACGTAAATGTGGCGGGGCGATGTTTTTACCTGAACGAGGTCTTTAGCAGCATTCTTTCCGCCCTCAGGGGTCTCCTTCCCACAGGCGCGAGTCACCGAAGGCACGGTGAAACTTCACTTTTTGCGAGAATATTTTTCTATTAATGTCCATTTTTTTAAACTGCTTAATGTCTCTTAACAGCGAGGTCTTTAGAGACGGGAAAGGATATGGGGGCAAGGAATGGGAAGGAATTCGGCCATGGCATTTTGAAGGAAGCATCCCGGCTTTCGCCAGGAGTGATTTGGGAAACCATGGAAAACCCAAATCTGGATGCCCGGACGGGGATTCGAACCGGAGTTCTCCCGAATGCGAGGCCAGAATGCTAACCGTTACACCACCTCCCTCGGTATTAATGTCCAGAAAGGAAAGTCCTATATTTACTGTCCCCGTTGCGAACTCGCACTAAAGAACTTGGAAAAAGTTATTGCTGTTCAGAACGAATTAGTGACTCTCACTCGAAAGTGCTGCCGTGACAGTCGATTCCGTAACTGACAAGGGTAGAACGCAGGTTAACAGAAAAGAAAGAGGATTCGATATGACCTGTCGGCTTGGTTTGCCATGCATGTTTCTGTTGAGCCATAGGAGTGACAGATAACGATACTTTTTACTGAGTCGACACTTTAGATGCTACACGCTTGTCGACGAATGAACAGGAGGTTCACGTGACCATTACGAAACGCGTAGTTCTGAAGTTTCTACTACATGACAGTGTTTCCATGACAGTGTATTTTGTACATATTATCTGCATAGCTGGGCAACGGTTCACGTTTGAATCCTCGAAATAACAAGTGGGCTAAATGTTTCTCTGTAGGAAGAAGGATCGCTTCGGTGAAAGCGAAAACTCATTTGTCTGCTGGAAAGATTCTCATGATCGTCTTTTGGGAGGCAAACACGTGTTGCAGTGGTCAATTTTCTGCTTGATCGCTGTGAATATTTGTGCAAGTTTAGAGACGCCAAAAGACGCGTGATTTTGATCCGCTGTGTACCGCTGTGCTTGTGCTCCGCGACCGAAACAGGTAGAAGTAATCCTTACAGATTTGTCAGATAGTGACAATAGTAACCACTGATCCCTCAGAGAATATTTAACTGGCAGAAAGTTTCCTCAATGTTCAACTTATAAGTCGAACAAATTTATCATAAAGGAAAAAAATATCCAGTGACACCCTATTGAGGCTCAGTTTGCTGTAGCGACGCACTTTGGATCGAGGAGGTACAAGTGACGGGACACGAGCACAGGTCTCCAAGTACCCACTGTCCAGATTGTGGTTTTTAGACTGTTTTCCTCAGCCATAAAGGCGGAACGATCACCAATCTTCGCCTCATAAAATACACATTCCACAAACAAAAAATACACTTATCACATGCTGAACGTTTTGCGGACAGTTGGCAACAATTCACTTCGACCATTAGTAATTACTACGACCTGCCAGTAGCTATAAAATACTAGGCGGCCGTACTAAGAGGGAGAGTCAAATGAAAACCTTAAAAGTGTAATATAAAATCTAAAGTGGGCGCCAGTGGTCTATAAGTTGGTACGCCTGTTTGAAATAATGTTCCAGATGTCCCCAAAGGTGAAGATGTGCAAGTACCAGCCATGAAGGAAAGAAAGATATGGAGACGACGCAAGGGACCTTCACCACGCATTGAAGTGACGCCGGGCGGAGAGGAGTGGGGAGGCGTGGCCGCCATATTACCTATCCATACAGACACGGGGAATATGTACAAAACCTCAAGGGGACTCAAGGATAAACGTGACGACGCAATCTGATAATGGATTATAATGTAACTCGATGAGACAAATAAAAAATGAAGAAAAACATTTTTTGATATGCTGATTAGTTTTCGAGATATTCTGTCTCAAATGAGAGATGTTTTTGGTTGAAATGCAGATGAAACAAATTGGTGAAAGTCAAATTTGATGATGTATTCTTATTTAAAAAGACGAGGCAAATTAAAAAAAATAATAAAAATTTTCGATATCTTGCCTCGTTCTCGAGATATACTGTCTCAAAAAATGAGTTGAAATTCAGAAGAAAACTTTAGGAAAAACTCAAATTTGATGATGGATTCTTATGTAACAGGAAGCAAAACATCGAAAATAAAGAGTAAAATTTTTTGATAATTTGCTTAGTTTTCGGGATATACTGTCTCCAAATAGCAATTGTATGGATACGTAATATGGCCGCCGCCACTGCGCATGCGCAGTATCAGCCGAGAGTTTAGAGGCGGCGTCACAGAATAAGCGGTATTTCTTCTCTATATATTTCTTTCCTCCATGGTACCAGCGCAGGAACAGTATACAGTTGGCCGCCCCACTAGCAATTTGCACCAGAGAAGAACCGCGTTCGGTGATTAGATTTTTGCAAAGTGAAGGTGAAAAACCTATAGACATTTATCGCAGAATGAAGATAGAGTACAGCAGCAAGTGTATAAATGGTGTAGGAGGTTCTCAAATGGTGACGTCTGTACCTGAAGCTCCGCACCTAAGCCAGGCACATCGTGTCGTGACTACCGAGATCACAGCAGCAGTTGAAGCCATCGTACTGGAAAACCGCCGAATGACAATGGATGGCATAGTGATAGCTGTAGACATTAGTCATGGTTCAGCACATCACATTGTGCATGATGTGCTCAGGTTTCATAAGGTGTCTGCGCGATGGGTGCCACGGCAGCTGACTCCGGAATTAAACCAGCGGCATGTTGATGCGGGTGAAGAATTTCTACAGCGCCTAGAATGTGACGGTGATGCCTTCCTTGCACGAATCGTCACCGGAGACGAAACGTGGGTCCATTACCATCAGCGTGGAATGCAGAGAGTGAGCAAAGAATAGCGCCATTCGTCATCGCCAAAACCAAAGAAGTTTCGAACACAGCCATCCACAGGAATGTCCATGCTGATCCTCTTCTGGGACGAAAAAGGCGTCCTCTTGGAGCACTACACGCCGCGAGGGACCACACCTCCTCAAAAATCATCTTCGGCCTGCCATTAGAACAAAACGACGTGTATTGTTATAGACAGATGTTCTTCTGCAACATGACAAAGCACGGCCCAATAGGGCTCGTGCAAAGGTTGTAACAATCGCAGACATGCGGTTTGAATGTCTGCCTCAATCACCATACTCGCCCGACCTTCCCCCAAGTGATTTCCATATATTTGGACCCCTAAAAGAAGCACTTTCTGGGACAAAATTTCAATCCGATGACGAGGTGCTCCAGGCAATACACGAGCGATTGTGTCGTCTCCAAAAAGAATTTTTACGGGTATTCAGGAACTTCGCAAGCGCTGGTTGACATGTATTGAGCGTGGAGAAGACTACACCGAAACGTGATACAGGTGACGTGTATGTCTGCACAATACATAAAATTTAAAAAAAATAATGGTTTCATTTGAATCTCCCTCGTACCATTGTTCCAAATTTGACAATGCCAGCCAGGCAACCGACGCCAAAGTGTTGGTAGAAGGTGGTGAACAAGAAGAATATTAAAAAAAAAGTGTAATTAAAAGACATATAAGCAATACATGGCCGGATTAAGACAGCGCGGGACCCGTAGCAAATGTGAAGATTTATGAAGTTTTGCTGTCCGCGGGGCGCGGGGGGGGGGGGGAGATGAGGTAGCCATTTAGCCTAGAGGCTTTCCGGGACAGTAGCTTTGCTATATACGAGTATTAATGCCGTGAAGAGCCTCTTATTACAGAACAGTCAGTGTACTTAGCGACTTACTAGACGTGAAGTGCATGGGATGAACAGAAAGAATAAGAAGACAGAAACACTCATCTGAAGAGGATAAAACCAGCTGTTGTTCTATATACATTAAAACAAACAAAGAACATGGACAAACGTTATCAAACCGATTATAATACAGTTGTAAGGGTACTGTTTCGAAGAACGTTAACAAATGGCGGAGGGAAGTACGAAAATACAAATCTAACACCAGCAAAGTACAAAGTACGGCGGATGCCGCATCTTATTCCAATGCCAAGTAGGTATGAAAAATCTTTTCCCGTAGAAGTTTATCTATACATCCATAAAAATGGATGTCTATATTGTTTATACAAATCCATAGATTTTTATACGACCTCGATAAAACTTTGCATACGTATAGCTTAAAACAAATGGAAAAATACTGTATACATTTATTTTACAAAAATCTACCCCCTCTCCTCTTCTACCTCACACCCATTAAAGAAAATTGTCATGTGCAAAAGCTCAGTTTTTTTTGCAAATATTTCGAAAGCCGTAGGGAAATCGGCCAAAGTGGATGGTGATATTCTGAAAGCCCACAATATTTATTGTTTATTGGCTATACAATTTTAGTAACCGAGAAATTTAAAAATTGTTTTAAAGTTTGTGTGGCGACACACAAATACACAGTTTTTATCCAATCGCGATGAAACTTTGCAGACGTATACTTTAAAACAGACAGAAAAACGGTGTCTTTATTTGGTTTGCAAAAAGCCATCCCCTCTCTATCATCCCCCTTAAGAGCAATTTACACGTTCAACAGTACAGGATTTTGCAAATATGTCGAAAACGGAAAGGAAATCCGCGAAATTGAGAATGGGATGGTGGTAAGAATGTTAACGATAATCCAAACAATCCAATCAAACGGGATAAAACTTCAGAACTTTAATATCCGAACTATGCCGATTACTCTGCTAGTTTCCAATAGATGCGTCTGTTTCGGTTTAATTACTTTTTTTAGAAATCGACACTCAAAAGAGAATCGTCGTGACCTGGCGGATTCTCACCAGCGCCGAAGAAAACGCACGGAAGATACACTATCCACCTTTCTCATAGGTTTCATAACTCTTTTTATGCAGGGATCCATCTGTTCTTATCATCAGCATATCTCCGCATACCCGTTACAATCTGGGCTTTCAATAAACCTTCATCATAATCTGCAATCTTCCATTGCCATAAAACGTCTTTCCTCTGAGTGATCCATTCACTAGCAAATTAACATATCTACCTCACAGCCTATCTTTTTCTCCGTAATTTTCCTCGCCAATCATTTCTGAAACACTGTCATCTAGTATTTATCCCAATTAGTTATTGACAGCATTCGTTACCACTACATTTAAAATATCTCAGTCTTCCTTCTTTCTCGTATTCCTGATTTATATTCCTCTTTTATAAAGTACTGTGCTCCAGACATAGTCTACCGTTTCAGAAATTTATTTCAGAGTGGTAGCTCAATATTTGAAACTCAAAGATTTCTCTTTTAGCAGAAGGCTACCTTTTTATGGCTTTACTCTTTGTCGATGTCATTAGAGGCGGGATAGGACTGAGGAAAAGAAACTGTAAGGAATTCAGCCATGGCCTTTTAGAGGAAGCATCCCGGCATTCGAATGGAGTGATTTGAGGAAACGATGGAAAACCCAAATTTGGATGACCGCACGGTTATTCGAACCTGGCATCCTCCCGAAAGCGAGGCCAGAGCGTTAACCGTTCACCCACCACGCTCGGTAGAAGGCTGTTTCTGCGCTAGCGCTGTTATTCTTCTTCTGTTTGAGCTTATAAGTTAGAATTTTCTCCCTGTAGCAGGCCTACATGTGATCCCAAGCAGAGTTGTGACTGAGTCCGCTGAGGCGACGCACAGTGGATCGTGGAGGTACAGTATCACGGGACAGGGCACGGGCTCAGGCCGTCCTCACTGTGGTTTTAAGACTGTTTTCCACAGTCACCAAGGGGCAATGCCAGACGGT
>JARYHS010001216.1:0-18014 GCA_031002005.1 Vandiemenella viatica | reverse complement strand
CAAATTAACACTATCGCCGCAATGAGTTATAATTTTCTCTCGTATTGGTGCAGATGAAATATTCAAAGTGTAAGTTACACCAAAAAAGTTTCCTTTTTAGTCATGAAACGATTTTTTATTCTCGTAGCTCTCCGCATGTTTGTTTCCCAGCGTTTCTGCATATTACGAAAACGCTAGTAGACATATGACACTGTGATAAGTAGACAGGAAATCTTCACAATACTGATAAGTGTTTTTATGTTATTACAGGATTACGAGAGAATACGCCATTTGTATGTTTGTAACTTGCTGGCACAAGATATCTGCGTCAAAAACCTCCTCCATATATAATGAATTTTGGAATAACACGCGAAAATAACTGCGAGTATCTTATTTAATTACGGTCATCTGCCGTAACTCCTAACTGACTTTAATAGTAAATGTACGCGTTACTTGCGCTTTAATTCCAAGAATTTTAATAGTCTATCTTCACTGTCTGTCACATCAATCTGTAATTTTTCTACATTACAGTATGGGGAAATTTAATTCACCATCACTAGTCTGACAAGAGGCGGCTGTGATAAAAAATCCACTTCTAGTGTACCTATTACACTAATCGACAATATGCCGTTATTAGTTTGTTTCCTTAGTGAAGAAGTTCTAATACAACTAATCATTGTAAGTCCGGTTATGACAGAGACATAGGCGAATAAAATTGATCGCGGTAAGGTAGTAGTACTGTCTCTGCTGCTATGAATCCGAAATGCTGGAGAATTGTTTACACATGGTCACAAACTATAAAAATCCTTCCTTTCTTCGCTTACGGATAACTTAATTAGATGATCCATTGGTATTTCCCCACTCATCCGCATTGACACGGTGGTATATAAGCAAGTAGATGTTAAGCGAAACTACATTAATTATGTGTCTGTGTCGCGGATGCTATTTTGTAGTATAGATTTTAGTGTTAAGAAATGCTGTTCGCTTCCGAGTCGGCGTAGCGACGTGATACCTCACGCCACTGTACTCGGCCCCAGCATCCAAGGACGCTCTAGTTTGCAGTTTTCCTGTGAGAAAGCTAACCAGCACGGCTGGTACACGAGGTATACATCCTATAAACACGTGAAGTACACGCCTGTACGGCATGGCATACAGCCAATGAGAAGAGAGCTTTCCCCACCTCCAGGGCCGGGCACGCTTCTCGGCGCATACATTACTAGGCAGTCCGTGATGTGAAATTTCGTAGGGCAGACCTAGTACCATCCAAATTGACCATTTTAGGCATTTTCTATCATTTTCCCTCTGCTGGCTCGAAATGAATCTGCATTAATTTTTGGATCATATGATCCACTATTCCAATATCGGAAAACTCCGATTTATGCACCAATTCCATGCAACTTTAACATGCAACATTTTTCAGCAATAAACCAAGTAAACAAATCTCCTGATATCAAGGAGCACCTACGTCCTGCTTTTAACTGATTTAAGTCTCTCTGTGTGTGTCGCCACTCGCTCGGTCCAATCGCGACATATGAGCCTTCCCGCTATCTTATTCATTAAGTATTGTAAGTCAGTATTTTAAGAAACTTCTTTCACTATCGCCATAAAATACAAATACAAACAATGATATTGTAACATGTCAAGCCGTATGTCGACCAGATTCGCAAGTAGTCTTCCAAAATTCTGCTGTTTCTAACATGACCACCAATCTTTGATGGAATCTTTGTCTTAATTCGACGTTAGACAGTTAACATTAGTAAGCTGTCCTTAACTTCACACGGTTTCATCTTGTAGTGCTATGTCACTAGAAGTTAATTGTAGAAGTAATTCAACTCAGTTCTAGTAAATTCCCTCCATAATAAATTCTCTATAATTGCGTTGAGTAGTTCAACTAACGACGCCGTAAGAAGGGTATATGTTGAGTCACGATTAATAAGATTGCTGCTCATAAGCATCTTAAATTCTGAATCGTAAAATTTCTTCCGTTATCAGTCGGTAAATTTTTGAGTTTACGATCACCATTAGCATACTCCTAAACCCAAACTACCCCTCCCTCACCCTCACCCGGTTTTACAGGGTCACGTTCATTTCGTACTTTATCTGTCCACTTAATTTTCGACATCATTATGTAGTATCTGATTCCAATTTCCCAAGTTTCTGGTATTCCTAAAGTCCAAGTTTCACTTCCATAAAGCATCCCATTTATCTGTATGTAGACATGTATTCATGAATTTGATAATCGTTTCAATAAAATGATAACAATATAGAGATTCCCAATAAACGAAAGTGTATCATGACGCTCATATAATGGGAGAACTTTGATAGAACCATGTCTAAGCTAAATGTAGCACCACCTTATGCTAAGTAGTAAGTCTGTGGGAGCATATCGGCCTCAAAAGATAAGTAAATATGATTTAAGTTTATCGTTAAACCTCAGCTCTTTTGAAAAAACAAGCTTAAAAAACTGAAACAATCTAAAAAATCAATATTTCTTTAGGGAGGTATTTAAGTTATAAAACGCTGCCAGATTTACTACACGTAACACAAAAGTGGGTGTGTATGGAACTGTCGGTTAAGGCAGGACACTAATCGGTATCCTTATCGCACAACTTCAATACTAATGTTATAAATGCGAAAGTAATTCTGTCTGTTTGTTACGTTTTCAATACTAAACGGCTAAACCAATCTTGATGAACTTTGACGAGGAAATACTGTGTGTCGTTAGAAAGGACATAGGATACTTTTGGATAAATAACATATTTTATCATGAAATATTGAAAACCAACAGAACAGTGATAGACAGACGGGTAGCGTGTGTTAGTCTCTGTAATGTTATATCGGTCACTCAGGCTTTGATTCTCTAGCAGTCAGTTTTTGTATGATCGGATCATAAATTTGATGTACAGACTATACTATATAAATCGTACTATATAATAAGTTTGATTGTATAGTACAGATGTAGATTTACGCTGCTTACTATGACCATCAATATAGCCCAGGGACGGACACTGAGAGAAGCAAGGGTACACTTACAAAAGGCGTGTTTTTCCCATGGGCAGATATACGTATCTACCTCGAGGGTTTCCAGTCGCCAGAGACTATATAGCTTATCCAAGGACAGCTAAATCAAAAATTTTGTGTACGGAATGGTATTGACAAAAGATGTTCCCCCAAAGTGACATAATTGTAAACCACACTTAATTCCCCCTTAGTAGGTTGCAAATTGACTCTCTTCATGACACAAGTTCAATGGAACAATGGTATTGTGATGACTTCCTCCTCATAATATCCCAACTCCGTGTATTTTAGGACATGTTTTACGTAACTTACAGCTTGCTATATCAAATTCTAGTGATACGAAGTCGCAGGCGACAGATAGTACAACAATATATTTTGCATACGATAATTTTATCACCATCACGACTTGAGCGATGAAAACAAAGATCTCATAGATCACAAACCAGAGAAGACACTAAACTCATTAAGACAAACATGCAATTAAAATCAAAACGACAGATAAATGTGTGATTTCCTATAGTCTTGTCATGTGAGATACACAAACCGAGAGTAGGCTGGGTTCTCCAGAAAGTACTTGTTTGGTATGCGTTCGGAAATATGATGCGACTTGGTGAATTTCAAGAGCGAAATAGTTGTAACAGCGTCTATCATATAGTTTCAATACAAAGATAAAAAGTTTCACTCTATATCGTGACTCGAACGAGCCAACTTCTTCAGACCCCTGACACCATCAAGATGCTCATTGCTATTTGCCTGGGCCATAGGGATATGTGGGAACATAGGCTAGAAGCAGGCCTAGTTGAGGTTTTGGAACCACAAATAACTTATCAGGCCAACTAAGCTCAATAGTATTGCGCTGTCACGGCTTACGACGGCGTCGCATGACTCTACGGGGCGTTTAACTACTTCTACCTGGCTGTAAACAGAATGACTGATTTTCTTACTGACCTGAAACAATCAATGCGAACATGTCAAATATTTTGTTACGCAGTGAGAGTAATAGAGGAAATTTTTATGAAACTGTATGTTGGGTAGTAAAGTTATAGTGCCACGCATTCTTCTGTTAGCGAGAGACAATAAACATAGCTTTCTGGATGCCCTATTCGACAGAGAAAATTGAAATAAATAGTGTTCCTTTCAGCTCATAATCTTTTATATATTAAACAACTGATAAAGTCATATTTTGTTACAAACGTAAAAAAAAAAAAATGGTTGACTGGATATTTATAGTAGGAATTAAAGGTGAGAGTAATTGTTTATTGGAGACCATGTTGATGTATAATATTTTGGGTTTTTACCATCAGCACCGTAGTTGACAAGACATGTTGTTAACTAAACAGAGTAGTAGTTACATACTCCCGACAGCTAGAATTCCAAGTGAGAAAATAACTATGTACCATAAATACAAAAAAATTAAATCTTTTTTTTTTTTAAATCTGCAATCAAGGCACCAAACAGGAGCAAATAGATTTTTTTTTGACCTTTAACATCCTCAAGACCTGAAACTAATTTATTTCACAAAGTACCGATAAAGTTCTAATTTTGTGTATAATAGATTACGCGAAGTATGCGGATGTAACACTTTTACTAAAATCCCTAGCGCAATTCAGAAACAATTCTCACTCGCCTGTGTCAACCCTTTGCGTCATTCTGAATTTCCGTCCCGTTCAACTAACGGAACAACGTCATATTTGTAACAGAGAACTCCCGAAACTCCGGAACACAGTTTTGCGTTGTCGCTGTATATGTCTGTAAGCTCGCAACACGAAGTACTCGGTAAGCAAGCGCCATTACAACCATTACAATGTGCCGGAAAACTGGATACCGACTGCGAGCCCCTGGGAGGATTCAGGCAGGCAACCCGCGCACCGTAACAAAGCTGCGCTGTCTGTGAACTCTGAGATCGCCTGCTTTCAGAGACAGAGCACAGTTAGAAGCTCCGTCGTATTACTCACCAGGTGACACCTCTGCCAATTCAGAACGCGATTATACAGCTGACGTCGCACAAATGAGCGTGTCAAAGAGAATATACGAGTTTTGTTCAAAAAATAAGGACTTTTTTCAATTTCGCGGGATACGTACAATCGATTTTGGTTGTTTCTTTTTATAATTGTGGTACACTCGTCCCACACATATCTTCACAGTTTCAGTTCTTTGAACTGTTTGTGAGAGGCATAACTGTTAGAAGTGTCTTGTGGGCTCGACGATTTTCTGCTGTCGAAAAGAATGAATCAAAGAGTTTACATAAAATTTTGTGTAAACAATGGAATTAAGTTCTCCAAACCACTTGAAATGTATCCCAAACCGTAGTAAAAATTAAAGCTTCATAAAGACGGGTTATTAGGTAATGCAGCAAGCAACTAGAGTGGGACCAACTTACACATAAAATGGAAGAAAACAGTTTATTTAAAATATTTTCAACATACTGACACGTCATTCCTTAAGCCTTCTGATTAAGTTAGGCTTTTTGCCTAAATATTCTATGCAATTAAAACTAAATAGTATGTAGTAGTACGTGCATCAGAGATTCAGACATTTTCTAGTCAATAATTTTAACTAATCAGAGGGCATGGGTTTGAAGTCGCAATTTTTAATGGAATATTTAGCAGTAATTGCTTTTTAATAGGGAAGCCTCCAACACGTGCGGCGGTTTATTACTGTTTATCGTGACATTTATGAGTTACTGCCAACGTACCTGGCATTGCTCGGGGGCTGGATATCAAAGCTCTGATGTTTTATCCCGTTTGACAGGACTGCCGTAAAGATAATCCATCACCATTCACTCTGGCAGATTTTCCGATAGTTTATGACATATATATATATATATATACATATATATAAATAGACAAGTTGCGCGTGTAAATTTGTTTTAAGAGGGGTAATGCGGGAAAGGGGTGGTTTTTGTGAACCAAACGTAACCAGTATTCTTCTCTTTACTTTAATGTATACGTGTGAAAGCTACATCGAAATCGGATAAAAACTATGGATTTGAATTTTTTTTAAATTGTAAAAATTAAGGAGGAGAGTGTCTGGGATTTTGTAAAACAAATGCAAACAGTATTTACTAAAATCATTGCAAAGTTTCACAGAGATCAGATGAAACCTGTGGTTTTGTGTATTGCTCCACCAACTTTAGAAAAAAAAAAAAAATCGAAATTCTATGTCACTAATTGTGCGACCAGAACCGCTGCAAAATCAAATGAACAGTAAATTTTATGGGCTTTCAGGATGTCTCCATGCACTTTGCCCGATTACCCTACGGCTTTCGAGATATTTGTAAAAAACTATACCGGCTGTACGCGTAAATTTGTTTTAATTGGGGTGTTGGGAAGAGGGTGTGGTTTTTTTAAAAACAAATCAGGACAGTATTTTTCTCCTTGTTTTAAAATATGTGTCCAATGTTTCATCGAGATCGGATAAAAAGTATGGATTTGTATACAGAGTATACATACAAACGGACATACATGTTAATAGATGTATAGACTTACCGAATATTTATGACCTTCGCTGAAACTAAAAAAAAATTTGCTTGCAACTTTCAATGGCAATTTTAAACAATTTTATTAACAACAGTGAAAATATGCCGGCCAGTCATTTAGTATAGTCTATGTTTTCCCACATTTATTTAGCAAACAAGCGCGCCCGTCTGATTGTGACCGAGCGTGGTGGGTGAACTGTTAACGTTCTGGCCTCGCATTCGGGAGGACGCGGGTTCGAATCCCCGTCCGGGTTTCCATGGTTTCCCCAAATCACTCCAGGCGAATGCCGGGATGCTTCCTTCAAAAAGGCCATGGCCGAATTCCTTCCCGTTCCTTGTCCACAGTCCCATCCCGCCTCTAATGACCTTAGCCGTCGACGAGGCGTAAAGCAATAATAAAAAAAAGGCCTGATTGCGCGCGTTTAGGCGCCACCGCATTTGGTCGGGGAGAGAGAGGGGGGGGGGGGAGGTAGCTACTACAGGCATAGGCTCGAGTCATGGGCTCCACGTATTGACTGTCCTGATTGCGGTTTCTCGCAATCCCCTATACGAAAGCTGGAACAGGCCCCAATCTTCGCCTCATGAACTACATATTTCACAAACAAAAATACGCTTACACCGAGAACACTTGTTACATGTTTCACAGACACCGCGTACGCTCCTCTATCGAAATCGAAACTTAGCATGCCGTTAGTAGATGGAACAAAGCTTTAAAAATAAACACAGCCTCTGGAAGAAGTTACGCCGGACGATCAGCGAAAGTGGAATCGTCCAAAAGGTAATGAATAATTCAGTAAACGTGCATATTTCTCGCTTCGCAAACAGAACTGCACGCCGTTTATTATTACGGATCTGCACACATGCCAAATTCAATTTATTTATTCCGCAATTAATTCTCAGGGCAAGTCGGTGTGTCTCAGTGCACTGATCTGGGAAGCACGAGCCTAGACCTCCGCGTGTCGGCCGCCCTAGTTGCGGATTTTGGAAGGTTTTTCACAGCTATGAAGGTGAATGTGTCAATCTCAGCCTAATAAATTACACATTTCACAAACAAAAAATACACTTATCACACCTGAACATAGTTACACGTTTCACAGACAGATGGCAAAACTTCGTTTCCCCCATTATCATATATATTATTTCTATAAGGTATTTTTTTGTCACAAGCCTTTATCTTCCTTCATACTTAACCGAAATCAATGAATGAGGTGTCATTTTAAAGCATATGGTCTCCACTTTGGTTACATCATATTTTAAGAAATAAAGTTTTCGGAATTAGACCCTTTAAGGGCAAAAATGTCAATATTTCTAAAATGCTGTTTTCTGTGTTATGAATCTCCCTTGATACCTATCTGAAATCGTTTAATGAAGTCTCCACTTTAGTGAAGTCATATACTAAGACGGAAATTTTTCGGAATTCGATCCTTAAAGGGCAAAAGTATCAACATTTTTTAAATGCATTTTTTTGTCACGAGCGATTTATCTCCCTTAACATCTAACAGATATAGATAAATTATGTATCATATTAAAGACTGAAGTGTCCGCTGTGGTAACATTATATTTCAAGAAAGGAATTTTTCGTAATTCGACCCTTAAAGGGCAAACATGTCAATTTTTCTAAAATGCGTTTTTTGTATCTCGAGCCATTTTTCTCCCTGGATATCTAACCAAAATCGATAAATGACGTAGGATTATGAGGAATATTGTCTCAGCCTTATGACATCATATTTTAAGAAAGAACGTTTTTGGATTTCAACCCTTAAAGGGAAAAAGTATAATTTTTTCTATAACGCATTTTTGTGTCACGAGCGATTTATCTCCCTTAATATCTAACAGATATAGATAAATGAGGTATCATATAAAAGAATAAGGTCACCGCCGTGGTAACATTATATTTTAAGAAAGGATTTTTTTTTGTAATTTGAACCTTAAAGGGTAAAAATGTCAATTTTTCTAAAATGCGTTTTTTGTATCTGGAGCCGTTTATCTCCCTTAACAATTAAACAAAATTGATAAACGAGGTATCATTTTAAAGATTTTTCGTAATGACGTCGGTTCCGTTACCACATTTTAAGAAAGAAATTTTTCAAAATTCTGACCTTAGAGGGCAAAGGTATTAGTATTTTTACAACGCATTTTTCTGTCATCAGGTATTTATTTTCCTCGCACAGCAACAAATATTTCAGAGATATTGATAAGTTGTGTGCATTTTGTTCAGGTTTAATTTATTTTGCTAAGGTCAGTGAAAGTTTGTCATAAATACAGAGTGTTTTAAATTTTCCAAACTGTTTCGTAATATGTTGCGAGTATTTTGATGTGTACCTATTACACACACAAAAACAAAAATTGATACAAAAGTACGGTTCTACTTTTCATTATATTACAAGCATTCAACCTCACTATTCTTCGCATTTTATTCGCGAAATTTTCGCACGGGTCGTCTAGTTAGTATTTAGAACGACCTGGCAATAGGGTCAGCAAGGGTAAGCGGCTTCAAAACCATCGCTACAAACCTTACCTTGCCAACGATGACTATAACTCATCGAAGACAGCTAATCCCAAAATGCTGGAAAAAAATTGTAGTGAACAAGAAGAAGAAGCACGTTTTTGTTAATTAAACATGTTCTGTGCCAGAAGGGTTTGCCGAATATGAACTGTATTAATAAATGCTACGTCGGATGTGAGTGGTTCTAAAATGTCTTTCATTGCTTTGTTCAGTTTACGACAACTGTTTCAGATTCTCTTCACGGTCAGTGCTAAGCATGTTGCAGATTCATCGCTCACGTAGTGGAGTTATCACCGAACCCCATTAGGGAGCGTGCATAAACCACGTTGCTCCATTTTGGCCTCCTGTTGACCCCCACTCCCTACCACCCCCCCACGTATCCCTACTACGTGGCTTTTGTTTCTACCCACCCCCCTCCCCCCATGTAGCACGTAGCTTTTTCCCTTTTGATTTCAGAACACATTTTGTACAGTTTTCTCCTGTCAGATGATTGTAAATTACATACGGAGATAATTAACTGAGGGAAATAAATATTCACATGCTGTTGTGTGTTCTGTTCCTCGTTTTAACTGTGAAAAATGTTGGGAAAGGAAAGCTACGTGTCTTGGTTCGGAAACCCCTCCTCCCCCCACGTAGCCCAGCGTAGCCAACCAACTACCCCCCCCCCCCTTTTTCCCGGCTAGACCGAGCCACGTAGTTTGTGCACGCTCCCTTACTTTCAGTTCACACCAGCCGCAACATTTTTATCATATTTATATAATTTCTACAACGTGCTTCTTTTTTTTTAAGACTAGCCATCTTTCTCCTTCCTTAAACAAAATCGGTAAATAACGAATCGTTTTAATGATTAAGTTCTCCACTTTCGTAACATCATTAACTGACAAATGAATTCAGGCTGTAAATAGCAAAACTATGAAGGTCACGAGTATAGATAGTTCAGGGTCAAGCTGCTAGGTTCGTTGGCATCGATAAGTAGTGATTACATTACCGCTAGATAGCAGCACCACATATCGTAGATATGTTTCAATAAATTTAATGGGGTTCCTAGAAGAACGACCTTATCGGTATTTGTGTTTCATAATTTCTAGTTGTTTGGGGAGACGTTGTAAGAGTTTTGATACGTGTACTTATTTCAGTTCACAAATAAACAGTTGAAACAAATTAGCACTTTTTTTTTAGCCTACCACAAACCACCCACCTTGCAATTCATCGTATATTATTCGCAAAATTTTCGCTCCTAGTTTATAATTTAGAAGGGTAAGTGGATCAAGCAATTACGTTTTAACACTCTAGTTCTAAAACATTAATAGATTCCGTTTTCGTTTCCCTTCCATCAGTTAATATTGGTTAGTAAGAATTTGATTCTTCGGCAGAGAAGTTTGTTAGAACCCTCGTCAACGGGACGACTAACAGGGACACTTCTTAATGTTTCTCCCTGCAGCAGGCGGGAAGATATTTTTTGGTTTTTCTGGTCTGGGAGCCAGTAATTAGAATTATGAGGCCGTCAAGGGTGAGGAGGGGAGGGCAGGACGGGGGGGGGGGAGAAAGAAAGAAAACGTATCTGGGACATCTTCCTTGATTTTTTTAATAGGTATTTCGTCGATAGACAAATGTCGTTTCATCATGGTGCGATAAGTGGCAAATTGAACTAAACTGGATTGAGTGCTAGAAACATATTGCGTCCTCCAGTTACCACCTACCCTCCAGTAATGTCTCTTGTCAGGGAACACACATCGCCACACTCCAAGAAGACGAATTATTATTTATTTATTTATTTTATCGTTTGGCCCGCTAAGGAGCGCGTGGAATTATTAATTTGCATTGTCCTTCTTATTCTTCTTGCTGTTCTTCTTATCTTCCCAAAACCTCCTCATCCTTTCGCTGTGGGCTTGACGTTCCTCTTGTGTCCATGAATTTATGAGTTTCAAATTTTTAGCTGTTGGGATCTTAAAGGCAAATTTATGTGACGTGATTAATTGTCTAAATCAGGGATGGCCAACCCGCGGCCCGCGGTAGGTCATTTTTTGGCCCGCGGAGCTGGATCATTAATTCATTACATAAGTAAGCTTTGACTTCTAAGTTAAGCTGATATTCAACCAAGATCATCGCTCGACTAATCGTGCGGGGATGGACAGTGCGGGTGTACAACCGAGCCTTATCATGGCTTTTCTTCCTGTAACTTTCAGCGCGTTAGTGGTTCGCCTGACATTCTCGGATCGCTTGCGTCTGTTATTGCAGTTAATGTTTCCACCCATAGATGGAAGTACGCTCTTTGTTTTGTTGTTGTATTTGACGACGGATGGAGCTCCACCAATGGTTGGAAAACATGAAGGTTTAGTAAAACTGATTGAAAATGAAGCTTGCAAACTTGATAATAGCTCATTATTAAATTTTCATTGCATTATTCATCAAGAGAATTTATGTGCCAAGTCTTTAAAAACGGATCATGTTATGAGCGTGGTTATCAAAATAGTGAACTTTATTAGATCTAAGGCGTTGAACCACCGTAATTTCAAGAATTCCTCAAGCATTCTGACACTTTTCACTGAAGTAAGATGGTTGTCCCGTGCAAAAATAAAAAAATATAAAAAAAATTTTGATTTGAAGGAAGAGATACAATCATTCTATGCCAGAAATTTGTAAAGTATCCAAGAGTTTGAAGACGTGGCTTGGGTTTGTGACTTCGCGTTTCTAGTCGATGTATTACTAGCCACTTAAATAACCTGAACATTCGTCTGCAATGCAGAGACCAATTGGTTAATAATATGTTTGATGTTGTTGCCGCGTTTCAAATGAAACTTGGGCTTTGGGACCAACAGTTCAAAAATAAAAATTTCCTTGTTTTTCCAAGGTATCATTGCAAGCAGACGTGACACAAGCGTTGGCGATTAAGTACAGTTCATTAATATCAAACTTGAACCTTGAGTTTGAAAACCGATTCAAGTTTTCAAAAAACATCATATTCTTTTATCTGCATTTTCAACGCCATTCTACGTTGATATAAATTCATTGCCAATAAATTTGCAAAGGAATATTGTGATTTGTAGTGTGCCGCACAGCTTAATGAGAAATTCCACCAGGTTGGTTTGGAAGAATATCTGTACAAGGAGAAATATCCTGCATTTTACAAACGTGTTTTGCGGATGATTTCGCTATATGGAAACATTTATGTGTGTGAACAGCTTTTCAGCCGGATGATCAAGTCACAACACAGAACACGAATCACTGATGTTTATTTGGAGAACTTTATGCGATATCAATATAGATGCCCTTAGTTCTGCCAAGCAATGTAAAAAGTCGCATTAAGATAATTGTGTATTTAATACTTCATTAAATATCCATATTTCATTTTAAGTGTTTTTTTACTTCATAAAAATATTAAAGTATTTTTCCTAAGAAAGTAACGCATGCTGCCCGGCAGAGTTGTAATTCCAAAATTTGGCCCGGCTGCTGAAAAGGATGGCCACCTATGGTCTAAATTTACTATGTGGCGATGTCAGTGGGTTTAGGCCAACTTCTGCAAGGTCCTTCTGGGTTTCTATAAACCAGCGTGCTTTGGTTTGTCGGGGTCCGTTGACGATGTGGAAAATTTTCTTGGTCAGTTGTGAGTCATCCATTCGTTCTTTATGTCCGTAGAATTTTAAGCGTCTTTTCCGTGCGAGTGAGGTGAATCGTTCGGTCAGTGAATACAGTTATTCTGAGGTTTTGGGCATCCAGAATGTTTCTCAAATTACGTATTAAATTATTTGCGTTTTCTTTAACATACACTGTTCGTATATCACTCATACATACCGTAAGGTGTTTCTATTTCCCTGGTCTGGTGGACATGGGTTCGCTTTTCAGAACGACGATACATATGTAGGTCCTGCATTGTGGAAGACATTTTTGTAGCTGTGGTAACTGGTAACTTGTACCTCACGAAATATTTTCACTCAAACCAATCTTGGTGCTTATTAAAGTTATTCTCACTCAAGTCTAGGATCAAGTTAACTTAATTTTATATAGTTCGTTGTGCCGCCGGTCGCCAGATGATTAAACGAAAGCCGTCCTAAGAAGTAATTATAAGAACAATTAATAAATGTCATTAAGCTCATTAATAAGAATCATTGCGTCCATGAGAAGTTTATTAATAAAGCACGTTAACACTTTTGAACGCTTTGCCCCCATCAAATTTCAAAGTAAAGGCTAATCGACAAAAGGAAAATTATAATTAATATCTCCTTCCGGCTAAATCATCCACTATCACAACTTGATGATCAATGTTCATTTAAATACTGTTCAAACTTCACTTTTACAATGACAGCTCCTATTGATGGCATGAAGTTCTTCTTACGAAACTACATCATACAGTAAGGTCAATTCCTTCACTACGTGAGCCGCGCTCCGCGATACGCACTCTGCGACAATTCGCATACGACTCACCTAGAAAAAATGAATGTCTCCGCTCCAGAGACACTACTTCGTAGCCGGCGGAAGGTAACTGTAATGTTACAATTACTTTAAGAAAATTTCTGCAATATTCCTTCAGGAATACGTACGACCGAGTAACGATGGTCAAGTACCTGCCTCAAAAACCAAAATACACAAAACTGTCATACATGTTATTTCTCAAAGGTGTTTGTGAAGAGCCATCTTTCTCCCAACATACTAAACCAAAATCAATAAATGAGGTATCATATCAAAGATTAAGTTCCCCGCTTTGCTAACATTCTTAATTAAGAAATTAATTTTTCGTAATTCAACCTGTAATCGGTAAAATTATGAACAATTAAGGTCACGGGTATGCCATCGTTCAGAGTCACGCCACTAGGAGTGATCGCATTGCCACTAGATAGCAGCTCCACACATCACAGATAGGTGCATAAACAGTTTGTGTATTGTAGGGTAAGAGGCTTTTAGGATATATTTTTTTTCTGTTAGAGAAACATTTCATCATTTCTAATTGTTTCCTAAGTGTTTTGCTAAGCCCCCATTTCAGCTGACAAGTAAACAGTTGCCACCAATGAACAGGTTCTTCTTTCCTCAACTACAAAGTATCAATCTCGCTACTCATTGTATGTCATTCCTGAAATTTTCGCATGCGTCATCTATTTTTTTTTTATTTTTTTAATATTCACTTACTTAATACCAGAAGCTTACAGGAGACACTATACCGTTTCATGAGAACGAAGATGGTGACAATGCATTTGATAGCAGAAATATCATGTGAAAACACTTCGACTAGTCACGAGCGAACATTATATTAACTATACTGTTTGTTTGTTACCATAACAGGGCTTTCAGCTTAGTGTTCTCGTTCAATGTATTTCTTGGCTTCAACCCGACCAGCCAGACCTGTTGTCAATAGTGTGTAACTATGTAAAGATAATTAGTTAATTGGACTCATGACCAGTTCTCGACATAGTTCGTGTACTGTTTTGAAAATTGTAGTTAGTACGATTCTGAACACGATGCTAATAAATGAAATAATTGTGCTACTAATTCTGTACATAATATTCCTCTAACGATCTTCACTAATTAGTGATAACGTCACAGGTCTGGAAACACAACACATAACAACCAGGTATAAAGTTCACAGTTTGTAGAATTTTATTGATGCAGAATATCGCACGCTTCAACTCACCAAAGTAAACCACCAGATAATTTAAATAGACCGAACTTCATTCCCGAAGACAGCGTGGTCCGAATTGGGAAGTGATACTACACAAACACTAGCTAATAATCTCTCAGTTCAAAGTTTGTTTGTTTGTTTTTTTTGTTTTTTTTGTTTTTTTTTTTTTACTTTGAGGCCATACAGCCAACTTAAGTGTATTTCGAATCATCCAGTGTACTTCAGTTTCTTCATAGCTTCACAGTGTATTATTTTCCAAGTGGCTCTAGACACAACACGATGGACATGACATACAGACAACACATACACTAAACACCCATGCCCTCGGCCAGACTCGAACCGGCGACCTTCGGCAAGTGGAGCTAACACTCTAGCCCCTACGCAACCGAGACCAGCTAGTTCATAGTTACGAATTCATTCACGCAAATGTTCTGTTACACTTAATAATAGTTTGCTGATTCAGAGAATTCACTTCTCAATTCACAGGTACAAAATAAAAAGTTCCCTGATCAGAGCCTATGTTCTGCGTTCAATTCGACAATAATCTTCCGCAGTAAAAACCTTTTGCTCACACTCATAGCTTCTGCTCCACACCACCGCGTCAACTGTCGCCATCTTCTCCCGCAGTAGCCGGTATCGATAATCCACCGATACTCCTTAACTGTACTGTCTGTTACAACTGCATACGATCAAACAACACACTTCTTCTGCCATCAACAACTCTGTGAATCGCAATCTACCATACAAACAAAATGCACGGCAACGTGAACTTTGCAGTTTATCATGGACGAGCGGAGTTATCACTAGAAGTCATATCTACCGAATCCTACCTCTCCATATTTGTTATCTTTGTTTACCGTCCTGCATAGGGATCCATAGGTATTTTGGCATTTAAGTGACTACGATTTCAAAACCGACCCCACCATACTATAATTATTAGTCCCGTTAGGCGAACATGATTTAGCAAAAATGTTGAAATGGTCTCGACTGTGGAAAGAGAAGCGGATTTGAAGAAACTCAGTAACACAATACGTACTGAACGGCCACACAGGCCCAATCAGTTTGCAGTCGAATGAGTGCTGACGAGGAAACTGTTAGGGGAAATCAAGAATTGTCAGAGCGTAGCACTAAGCACATAGCCTCCGCTATGTGAGCGAGGTCTCGGAAGGAAATATGAAGTTCTCTACGAACACTCTAAGGATATCAGGAGCCTGTATCTAATCGTTTTCTTAGCTTCATACTGCGTCATCTAAATACGAAGTCTCACGTATTTTAAAATATTTATTTCGTTAAATTAAATACAGACAGACATAGCGCAATCGAACCAGTTCCTAAAACTGATTGATAAATTCAGGCTGGTCTTCCCGGAACGTTATTAGATATTCTGTTTGCTCGCTGTTTACTGCGCTATTTAGAAACTTGAGATATAATCCAGGTATACGAGGACTTACTGGAGAACCTGCCTAACCCATCTCAGTCTATGCTGCCGAATGAGTCGCGTTTCCTCAGTAAAGCTCACTAATCTTAAGTCTAACACCTCACGCAAACCTGTCTCGTCTCATGAGATGTTCCTGTGAAACCCTACACAGCGCGGCGCTACGAATCTCTCCTCAAACGCACCTGTGATCCAGTTAGAGTTGGAGATCAGACTGTTCGGACGTTCTAAGCTGAGTTGCGATACGTTGCGAATGTGAATGTAGAGGCGACGTGTAAGATGGTTACAGCAGAATCATCAACGCCCGTCCGTCCCGTTGGTCCAGTCGGTTGCGTCACCGTGACAGTGTCTGGCACGGGTGCTGGTGGTGGAAGAAATGTTCATGAGCGCATGATAGGAGAGGTAGCGATACACAATTCTTAATCACCAGATTATTCACCAAAGTCCTTGATTAAATCCCAATCTTCTCCACAGTGCGTATGGAGTGAGGGCATATGCCACTTTTGATGGTTATTCGTCCATCGGATGGGGGCATTAAGCGTGGAGGCCCGTCCGGTCTCTTTTGGAAGAGTAGGACTGAATGCGCCGGCAACAGGTTTCACCATCTTCCTTCTTTTTTTTAATTTCATATAGCCTAGGAACTAATGTAATACATATAAATATATACAATACATACAACGACAAGAACGTTGGTAACATTCACAAATTGATGTCCAGTTGTTGCAGCCATTCTTGAAGGAAGTTGTAGCACTGGAAACGTCTTGAAATGGTCCATCATACTTCCTTACAAGGCATTCCTTGATGATGTGCTCCACACTTTGGGAAGGAACTCCGCAGTCACGGACAGGAAAAAGACCCTCGTACAGCATGGCGTTGCATTTGGCGTGGCATGTTCTTAGGCGATTTAGCCGGAAGTCCAGTTGTGGGATGTTTAATATCTGGATGTTTCGCAGATGCAGAGTTCCAGCTTTGTCGTCATTTTTACTTCTTTCATCTCTGATTAATAATATAAGCAACACTAAACACACACACACACACACACACACACAAAACACACACACACACACTATAATAGTCATCCACTCTTACGAACACTGTCAAACTGGGAACGGTAAAGGGAAACCACCCCCGAGACGTTCCCATAGAGATGTAAATACCCTCCCGGACATGGGTCGTACAGGTGATTCAGCAGGGTGTATCTACACACGGAGTTTGTGACAAGCAGTAAGTAGGAAGACAAGGATGGACCTGGAACACCGCCAGGTGGCAGCACGGTCGCGTGACGTCACACGTTAGTTCCCCGATCTGCGGATAGATGGCGCTGCACCGTTAGTTCACCGATCGGCCGCACAGATGGCGGTAGCTGTCGGGCTTGCGCTGCACAGTTAGTTCGCCGATCCGCTGGCAGATGGCAGCCCCCGTTAGTTCTTTGGCATGTATCATTTTGGTCTCCGACAAATATTTGCCACTGCTATCCATCCTGTTCTTGAATGCGGACGTCAGACAAAACTATGGATTCGTCTATCACTTTAGTTCCTAGTGGTCGTCGGGTGTTGCGTATTCCAATTCCACCTTTACCGAGTAACTTAAATATAATTAAAGTCTTATCTTCGAGGAGTTTAAATGGACCCATTGGTTTAAGTAGACAATGGACGATTAGTTCATCCATTAATCGGGAAATCGAGTATGATGGTCTCCATGATGTCACGAATCCACTTCCTCTCAGATGTATACTGTTTGATACAGAAGTGGGTGTTGACGTCACTGCCGGAGTATAAAGGCCATCACACCAGCCAGCTAGCCCTCAGTTCCCGGTCGGCGATCGTCAAGTCCAGTTCACTATGGCTAGTGAGGTTCTCCTGTTTTCAACATGCTACAAGTTAAACAGCAGTGACACCAAGCGTATCACTGGTTTTGTCACCTAAACTGGAATTTAATCCAGTAGTTGTACTCGAAAAAGTTGGGTACAATAAAGTCACTCTCACAC